>OX424576.1:7581692-7761692 GCA_949152435.1 Gastracanthus pulcherrimus | reverse complement strand
CTTTCAACAACTATTTTAATTGATAGTTTAGGTGTGGGTTTTAGTATGGTATTTCTTTGTTGTGATAAATATATCCCGAGTAAAAATGAATTATATAAAGTTGTATATAAAATCATGTACAATTATGTATTCTAATATACACTTATATAGAGACAAAACTCATATATAAATATGATCATATATTTATATAATTGTATATGCTTTTATATATAACTATGTAAAATTGTTTATGATTTTATATATAATGATATATAATTATATATAACAGTATATAATTCAGTTTTACCCGGAAAATCATTGTTAAAGGGAAAAATGAAGTTTAAAAAGTATCCAATTTTGCCTGTAGACTTTTTGAAATGTAATGTCCGATCCAACCTCAATGTAATCCAACCTCAACTATCGATCATTTAAGCATATAATAATTGTGAGTAATATATAATAACTCACGTGAGGTCTACGTAGGTATGCTATTGCGACACTATATAAGCTATGGTGTAATAACTTGATACTTGTTTTAGCGGCAATAGTAGGAATTTATTTTTTCATTAATTTTAAAACTGTTATTTTATAATTAATTATTACTGGAAAACAGAAATTTGACTCTGAGTAATTATGTTATGATGATGATAAAAACTTTCAAATACAACTTAACAATTCGCTTTCTTGTTCTTAACGTACGATTCGAAATGTATTACTTGAATTTGACGGACAGATCATCAGTTGACATAATCGCAAAATAATACGTATTGTTCAGCTATAAAATATAATTTACGGCAGCAAAAAGAAAAAAACTGCCCGAGTTGTTGCGAATTAGTTCTGGCTCGAGAAATCTCTGTACGGGGCAGCATCGATACATTAAGTAACAAATTGAGAAAGTCGATTTTCGGGATTGTTCGAGAATCGGCTTTATTGGAATCGATTTTCGTTGTGTCATCTGCAGACTTATAGGAAATAGCTTTTTTAATTTGGATCATTTTTAACAATTAACAGGTAAAAATATAAAAAGAGATAAACCGGAACATTGATTAACCCTTTGAGACCCAGCCACCTATCCAGCCAGAAAAAAATGATCTCGTAATATGATTTTTAGATGTCAACATTAAAAACGACTTAGCCATATTACTTTTAAATTAATTAAATGTTAATAACTAATAAAGTAATTTTGTAACGCACTAAAATATAATATCTTTATGAAAAGGTGTAGTAGCTAATTCAATATCGTTAATCAAAAAATAATCAAATCAATTGACGTTGAGATGATACAAAGTGATAGTTAGAAGAGTAAAAATGTTTAAAAATGGGATATAACGGTCGCACGAAAATAATAAGATATACTTTGTCTAGAATGAATTTCCTAGAAGAGAACTTATAAACAATGGGCCAGTGTTGGCGAATCTTCGACGGCAATAAGCGCCGAGCAGTATAGTTTCGAATCTCTTAGGGTACGAATCGCGTATTATGGTTAGTAGTAACAGGTAGTTCATTCGTTACAAGTACGTACATGTCACCGGAATATGTCGGTTAATAAAAAAATTAAATTTTTAAGTGACATAGAGTGTTTACACTTATTTTTCTTTTCTCTTAAGGTTTTGCTAACCTTAGCTAAACAAAGCAAAGCTGAAGAAGAGAGCAAGTTTGTTAGTTTTAGCATTACCCTTCAATCGAATTCCAAAGAATAAAACAATTGTATTCGGACATTTTCAGGAAAAATTCGCATCACCATATGCATTACTTTGTTAATATTGCAGAGTCATTTTGAATATTACGGAAGGCAATCACCTTTCATTTTAACTTTAAGGAACTGAAAGATTTAAAGTATTTAAGTTCTGAAATATATAATAATACTCGATATAGCAATATTATATTAGCATAAAAATAAAAAGGAAATTACAAAAAAGGTAATACACTTTAATTACTTAATGCTATAGTACACCTAAAAATATCAGAAATCAACTTTTTTTTTCGTGAACAAACTATTTCTTGAATATCACTCTATACGTTACAGAGCTCCATATTATTTTTGAAGCATCCTATAAGTTTTTTGAATAACTTTATAGTATTTAATTACATTGGATTATATGCAATTTGTGATCTTTAAAGTCAGCTTTCTCAGCACTTTATTTTTGGCCTTAAAAATGCTCCTTGCGCAAATGTGCGCGGTGATATAATTTGAAACTTCACAGGATTATCGTTTTTTACATTATAAACATATTATCAGATAATTTTTCATGTAACCCTCGTATACACACTTTCCACACGAACTTATGAAATATAATTATGAACTATATATTATAACAATAATCGTGTGAAGTTTTACATCATTTTACTCAGCACATTCACGCAAGGAGCATTTTAAGGCAAAAAATGAAGTGCTGAGAAAACCGAGATTGCAAATTGTATATAAGCCAATGTAATTAAATACTATAAAAATATTCAACAAACTTATAGGATGCTTACAATGCAATTTGACTTTGATTTTGTTGACTCCTCCAAGTGTACTCTAACCTCAATTAAAATCGCAAACTCAAAAAATCCCAAATATTTCGTCCAGTTTAAAGCTTCCTCTTTGTCATAATCCTTCTCACCCTCTAACCAAATCATCTCTCACACAATACACGCAAATAAAATCTCATAGACGTCACTCCCGACACCCATGAATCCGCCCTTGTCCTCCCTCTCCCGCATCGTCCCATCCTCCCTTCCCCCTACATTATACACTCGAGATCCGCATCGGGCGCGTCTCTCTCTCTCTCTCTCTCTCTCTCTCTCTCTCTCTCGACGACATAATCGTCGCCGTCGTCTACCACACCGCGCGAGGAGGAAGGAAGGAAGCGAGGGGCTGTACGACTATACCCGCTCCCAGGACTACGACACGCAGACAGCACTACTGCCGCTGCAGAGAGCGAACGCGAGACAGGAGTGTTAGGAAGGCCATAAGTGCCGAGACCGCAATGGCCTGTCGCCTTGGTAATTAGCGCGAGCGCGAGCACTCGAGTGTACGTACGTAGGTGGGTACGTGCGCGCGACCTAATCGATATTCGATCGCGCGGCCAATACGTCAAGTGAGGGGTTGGGGGGCGGGGGGGGGCAGGCGACTTTCGCGGTTGACGCGACTCCTGCACACGGCGAAGGGGGGAGGAGGGGACGGATGGACGGACGAGTCGAGAGAGCGCAAGCGATAAGAGAGGAGAGGAGCGAGGGGGACGGGATATGGAGCGCGCGGACTGCGATATGCCCCTTCCGCTTGATCGAGTGCGTATTATGCAAACTTGAGTTATGGACGACTTGCTGAGCGAGAGGGTAGAGGTTGTGTGTGTGAGTGGCTGTGTGGGCTCGATGTAATGTGGACGCGCGATGGTTGGTTTGCTTCTTTTTGCGGTTTTGAGATAGAGATGTGATATTTCTTTTTTGGTCTAATTTTGTTTGAATTTTATTTAGGACTGTATTTTAGTATTTGGGTAGCTGTGTTCTTTTTGTTTTATTCCTTAGCTAGCATTTTTAAATTTAGGTAGATAATTAGCGAGGAATAATTGTATATCGCACCCCCAGAACAAGACTGTGAAAGTTCAAATTTTTGTACACATAAATACAATACTTGTTTGGCTTTACAGAAACGTAGAATTTTGAGTTGTCGTAGGTTATATATATTGGTCTAAGGTAATTATAAAACTTACAATATGAAAGAATAAATACAAAAATTTAAATGAAATAAAATAAATAAATATGTAAATGAAGAATAATTTGGAAAATTTGTGAAATTACTAGTCTGTTATACTTTTGAGGGTAGCAAATATAATTGTTTTATGTCAAACGAATTTTTAATTTTTATTATGTTTTATTTGTATAAAAAGAATGACTAGTTTCTAAAATAACAAAGTTATAGCAGCGCTTCCATATATATTACATTAGTAAGCTTAACTTAAAGTGAATTTTTCTCTAAAATTTATTTTTCAAAGCTTAAGCGTATTCTTTCGCAACAACTTTTATAGAAACGGCTTGAAGCTTTCTAAAATATTTTTCTAAATAAATAAAATTTATCACGTTTACATAAACTTTATCATGTAAAGTGTTATATATATGAAATTATCCCTCTGTTCTTTAAAATGCTGTTTGGAACTTTACACATTTAATTTAGAAACATACTTAAAAAAGTTTTGAGCCGTTTCCATGATTTTGAGCAAGCTAACTTTTAAACTCTGAAAGACAAGTATTCGAGAAAAATGTATTCAAAGTTAAGCTATAACGAATAGGCTTGTTCGATTAAGAAAGTTGGTCCGCTTAGAGCGACTCTGGATCGAGTCTGATCTAACCCAAAGAATACATGTTCTGGCATGGTTCGACTCTGATTCAACCTAAAATGCTGAACCGTGATTGGTCGGACGTCGACACCTTATATTACTAGCAAAAAAGCGGAGTGAATCAGAGACGATCAGCTTTCTTAATGGAACCAACCTAATGTAATTCATATGGCAACTCCGTTATAAAATATTTAATAACTTCATTATCTTATAAATAGTCTGCTGAAAATTGTTTCAAATTTTCTCCTCACATGTACAAAATATAATGAGAAATGAAAAAACAATTTTGTTTTTATTTTGAAAAAAGTTTGGTATGAGCTACTCCACAAAATAAAATATATATTGAACATTTATAAAATGAACTATAATAATAACTAGAAAAATATTTAGCTCCGTAAAACGTTTGATCTTTGATGCCACTTTTTCCAATAAAAAAATCATTCCCTTATAAGTATACATCTTTAATTGGAATTTTTGTATATCCAGTAGAGGGAAATATTTACGAGAAGTAGGGCAAAAATGAGGAGACTAAAGTACACACGAGTGTTTCCCGCGTGTATCTCCTCTTTTTCCAGCGTTTTATTAAACTACACTAAAACTTTCGGGACAATCGTGCACTACTACCACACGCGGTTATGCAACGTCGTTTTTTCCCCCCACTTACTGCCGCGTGCACACTTTCAGCGGCATCCTTTTTAGAGAGCAGTCAACGTGATATTTTCCCGCTGAGAAAGAAAGCTAAAGCAGGAGAGTGAGTGAGTGAGAGAGAGCAAAATAGGGGAGAGAGAGAGAGAGAGAGAGAGAAAGAGAGAGAAAAGAGTGAGCGTTCGCAGACAATCGTATCTCGGTAGAAGGGCGGAAGCGTTTTTCTCACTCTCTCTCTCTCTTTCTCCCTCCGTAGAGAGTGAATTTCTCCCGTGCGCCTTTGAGAACGAGCTTTCCGCATGACTAATTCGGTCGAACGACGACGAGGACGACGACAACGCCTAACGAAAAGATATCGGTACCAAATATAAAGGCGCGTTATACTGAAAACTCGCTTCCGAATGACTGTACATCCTCATGTGGAGGTATATGTAGGGGACATGGGTAGAACATTCAGGGGGACGCGTGGAAGGAAAATCTGCGTCGCTTTTCGGAGCGTCGGCAAACCGTAAGATACGAGGATTGTGCGTGTGTATGCGTGAGTGTGTGCGTGTGTGCGTGTGTTTTTGTGTTTGTGTGTGTGTGCATAGTAAGGGACTTCTTAAATTTAAATCGAGAAATTCTCCCGTTTTTAGAGCTTTTTTGGTGATTCATTGTAATGGAAAACAATTCGTTAGAGGCAGTATCGGCATTTCGGAATTGATTATTTTAAAGCGATTTTCGATTATTTTGCTTTTTTAAAAAATAACCCTTTTAACTTACTCAGAGAGTAGATTTGTAACGATAACAAATTTTCCATCAGAAATTTTGATAAATTTAGAGGTTTTTGAGTATTTCTTTTTGTTTAAATAAACTAGTGTAGTGCTAGTACAAAGGACACGCCTGAGCATATCATACACTTATTCTACTTGTTCAGCGGTGCTCTCTTAATGGAAGAAGATACAGGTTTTTGGTCAAAAAACCGATTTTATTTTTATTGTTTTATACTAATTCTTAACTTTTTTTCTTAATAATGATAGAGGTTTCAAAGAAAAATTTTATTTCATTAAGCTGTTTTATTTTCTTTTAATATTTTCGTATTTATCTCAAATTCAATGTTTTGCAACATTTGCGTGATAAAAAAAAGTTATATAAGTGCATCCTAAGCAAGGCTAAACGTCATAAAACAAAAAAGGAATCATAAAAAATTACGAATTTACTTTTATTTAATTATTACTACTATTTTACTTTAAAGTAATTTTTCTCGATTCTTTATTTTTGTAACCTCCCGTGGCGTTTTTAGTACCAGATTTTATTTTTGCGTTTTAAATGTATGGTAATCTATATTTAAATACATTTTTTATAAATCTATGTTCAGATCTATTGATAAAAGTTTAAATACTAATTTTGGCTCGACAATAATTATAATAAAATACATGATTTTGGTGGAAATAAAAAATTAAAAATTTAATTTAGCTATAGAATAATTTTAGAAACATAAATAATATAATATTGCAACACAGATTTCTAAGTTTTACTTAAAAGAATACATACATTCAAGCTGATCAAAATTCACCAATGCCCGTCGAACAAAACAATGTTTAACAGATTTTGGTTTTTGTCTGTAGCTTCTTCCCTTAAGGAAGTTCGAGTGTTAGACTGTGATAAAAATAACATAATGTCTAAATCATATCCTTTGTGATCATGCTATAGTGTACTAAAGGTACTGTTAAACGTTAGTTATTTTGGCATTATCTTTAAATTAAACTAAATAGTAATGCTCAATGCAAAGTAAATATGCATTTTAAGCAGATATACTTTATATATACTCTCTAAAATTCTTGGAGCAAAATTACTACTGTAAGGAAAAATTTTAAATTTTCGTTACTATATACGTAGTTTGTAATAAGATTGAAAAAATGTACTCCCGTACATCCCGTCGTCTAGTTTAACGCTAGTTTACAGAAAATACACGTATCATTAGAGCTAAATGAAAAGAAATATAAAAAAAAAGTTCTTAACTACGTACTTCATAAATGACTGAAAAATTTAATAATGATTGGTTACTATTTTATCAACTCAATATATTTTATTTTTAAAATATTTTGTAAACATTTTTATGTAAAAACGCAACTTTAGTCTCTTCCCTTATAAATAACCAAGAACCAAAATAATTTTGAGCGATTCCATTCATTTTATCACTACGAAATTTAGGTTTCATATTCTTGAATATGGTATTTTATAACGGAAACTCAATCTACGTAGTGATAAAATTAATTAAATCGCTTAAAAATTTTATTGGTTATTGTTAAGTGATAACAGGCAAAAGTTTAATTTTTTCAATAAAAATTATTACGGACTATTTTAAAAATAGAAAATATATGGTAGGTAATTTGAATCTAGCGCTCCTTCTTAAATAATTATTTCAGTATGCACGAAAGAAATTTTCTCTTTATCAACAGAATCCTACGATTTCCCTTCACCAAGTATCCACTACCGAGCAAATCAAAATCAATCACTCCCCCCTCAAAAAAAATAAACGATCCTCAGGAGAAAAACACTCCATCCCTGCAATCCTTTCATCCATATTACACCAGTCGCCAGCACGCGGGACGCTCGGCTGGCCACGGCAAACCAACAGCGGCCGAGTCACCGCCACGCTAGCTCCGAAGCGGGGGCGAGGAAAGCTTTTGGAAGTCGATGGCAACTTGTTCTTGCGCTAATCGCTCTACCTTTCTCTCTCTCTCTCTCTCTCTCTTTCCGGTTAGCGGACGCGGCGCGGGACGCCCGATCAGCACAACTTCGCCCCGCCAACTCCTCTCCGCGGCCAAATTGAGATTGAGGGAGGCGAGCTAGTGGATCGCGACGTGCGGCAGCTCTTTAGCGGGAAATAAGGTGGGGATTCGTTCGAGAGGGATTACGAGGGTCATAATCGTTCGGCTCTGGTTTGAGATTGCGGATGATGCGTTCGCGGTGATTTGTGCGTGGACTTTTGATCAGTGGATGGCTTTGAAGTGTGCAAGGCGATGTAAGGGTTGATTCGATGTTTATATGTAAAATTGAAGTGTATGTTGTTTTACGAATACTGCCTCTTTGTTTAAACTTTAAGAGTTGTTGATTCATTAAGGGAAGATCTCTTTCCATTTTCGGTGATTTTTATAAATTATCAACTTTTTTTTAATGCTTACTTATATTGTTTATAATATATACATGAAAGAAAATGTTGGTTTCATTTAAATTGATCCTATGACTGCGATGATAATTCGCGGTAAGTACGTCGTTGGTTTTATCGTAGGTACGACTTTATTCATAAAATGCTTTCGTGTATAATAAATTAAGTTATATAATCAATAGATATTTAAATACTGAGTTACAATTTCATATTCGGATAATTAAATTATAAATAGGCGGACGAATTCGCTTATGGTGAAATTCGAACTCAAGCTTGTTTTTTTTATTCTTGTCAGAAGGCGACCATGCTAATCAATGCGCTGTCCCTCCGCACTGACCGCCTTGTTTCGTTCCGAGTATATCTCCCTTAGTACCTACATTTCTCTTAACTCCTCACATTATACGCGTGACAATACCAAGACTCCAAGAAACGGCGACCTTATCGTTTATACTTTAGTTGGCTCATATTGTACATTTTTTCTTTAACAACTATATGCTGTTTGGATTCACGCGAAACTTATCTATAAGAATGAAGGCCTTGTTAACTTCGTTGCTGTAGTCACTGGATGCAACACACCTATATGAGACATCATACATCTACACCTTTTAATTCTTCATGATTCAGTCAGTATTTAATGCAAACAACTGCGAACAGAAAATCCACGTGAGGGCGACATGGTAAGATCCCACATCTGACACCAGAATGTTACGTTTTTGTATTGAATGCCTTACTTCATGTCGAGTATATCTCCTATTGCACCTGCATTTCTCCTGACTTATCACATTATAGACGTGACAATTGATTATTACACAATGCAAAACGTATGTACGTTTATAGTAATATATTAGGTACCTTTTTATTAAAATATTTACTCACAATTATGAAAATATTGTCTCTCATGTGAAAAATTAGGTGAGAGGTGTCATCAGAGATATTCATAGGATTTCTGAATTATTGGTCTTATTTGAAAGGTTTTTAATTAAAAAATATTATTACAAGGTCAAAAAAGTAGATTTATAGGTTTGACATATGTTTTATTAATCGATTTGTTTAACCCTCTAGTACCCAAGGTACTTATTCGATCGAAAATCCATGAATAGAGTTTTGATATCTTTAAAATGGTCCCTGTGACTATATAGCATAGTTTACTGATGAATAAATAAATGAACTCTTAATATTATTTGTAGAGGTGGACAGTAAAAATAACTCTAAGTTGTCCTGCTCTAAAATTAAAAAATTCGGCATGCGCGTGGATAAATGTGCGTACAGGTAAATGAGAATGGTCGTAAAGTGCGTGCGTAACAAGAACAATTCTTTGTTATAATTCAATTATCTGTTTCTGTTGATTGTCTACAATAAGAAAGGAAACATGGTACATTATAAGCTCACCAGAGCCATAACACCAAAGAACAGTTATGCAAACAACCGTACGCAATAGCGCTTAACTTCGAACGACGCCGATAATAGAATAAAGAAAAAAAGGAGCAAGACATCCAATTGCCTTTTTTTCCGCGAAATCCTTTCTCGTCACTCGTCTGCGGCTCTCCTCTTCTCTTCTCTCCTCCCCATCATAAACATTTAACAGCGCGCAACGAAAATAAATCTTTTACGATCGAATTACGCTCTCGTTCTCCTTAAAACCCTGGGCTGCATCCCCTGCCTCCCACCACCCCTACCCAACTCCTCTATCAATTCGTAGTAGTGGCGTATACAAAGTTGCGCAACACTTCATTTCGCAAAGAGAGGGAGAGCGTAAGAGAGAGAGAGAGAGAGAGAGAGAGAGAGAGAGAGAGAGAGAGAGAGAGAGAGAGAGAGAGAGAGAGAGTATAATATACGTCTCACGCTCTGGCTTCCTCTCTTAATTCTGTGTGGAGTTTGTGCGGGCGCGACGCAGTGTAGTCTGGTCGCGTAATATTGTACAGAGTAGCAATCAAAAGTGGATGTGCGTTCTACGCGCAAGAGTAGCTCGCTGTGTAAGGAATCGCTTAATCTTGCCGTAAAAGGGTCGCGCGCTGCAATCCGCGTCGGGGCAATAATGCCAGGGGTATGAGTACGAAAGGAGAATGAACGACGATTCGGTATATGGATTATACAGATAAATTATCTCGTCGACTTTCGATTCGAACAATATCAATGCGAAATATGCATGTGGAAACGATGGCTCGTTCTTTGATTTGTAGTTAAATAAATTTAAGCGAAAATGATAATACAACCCTAGTACAGAGCTTTTATTAACTACAGCACCATACGAAATTTTCACATTCAAATGTATTTTACCTTTCGTAAATAAAACATGTAAATTGGCAAGAAAAAATGGTAGAATAATTTTTAAATAAGCAAATGAAAGGAAATTTTACAAGTCAGATGTCGCACATCAAGAACAAGATTATGCTAAGTCAAAATATTGTTCACAAGATTTTTGTACATAAAATAGTTTAAATAATAAAATAAAATAGCTTATGTAAAAATTGAAGCCCCTCATATACTTAGAAAATTTATCTAAAATAGTGAAGGGACTACAATAGAATAATAAAATCCAGAAAAGAAAATTTATTTTGTGAAAGTTCTACGTTATTGGTTTCGTCTTAAAAAACAAGCCTTTTGAGTAAAAAATGTCTATTCTAAATTTAGAGAGTGTATTGGCGTGTAGTTTCTCATCGCGATTGTCGCATGATACTAATGCTATCTTCATATCGACTTTATTATTAAGATAAAATAAAATGAATTTATGCGAAAATTAGTGACAGTTTTGTGTCGACAACCACAAATTGAGCATATATGCTAAAATTGCATCAATTTGCACGATATTTACCTCTGTGTAACGTATCATATAATACGTTTTTCTTTTATTCTTCAACATTTTTCCAAATTATTTATTTAAAAAAAGAACTATTTCAAAGAGAAATATAATTTCAGAAAGACATATGAGGGCACTCGTAAGTTACGGTGACCACAAGTACGCGCAGACGAATCCCGAAATTCTCATAGTTACAATGCTTTCTCTTCGAAGAAGCAATATGTGTACAAAAAAAGAGATTTAGGTAGTCGATTGTGTAATTCTTTGAATAAAGAAATAGCGTCCATTGGATCGATTCGAACTTGCGAGCAAGAGAAATGTATAGTGAATGCAGTCGAGACCGAGTCAGTATGTATATGAATAGCGAGAGTTAGAGAGAAAGGCGACGGCTCAATTTCGCGCATCTGCCGCGGAATTGCGGAATACCGACGGGTTTGGAAACTAAACTACGACTGGCAGCAGCAGCAGCAGCGACGTTTATCCGTAACTAAGCTAATCTCGACCGAGCGCTGCTCAAGAACTAGTGCGCCACTAGCTCCGCACTTATTCGATTTGTTCTCATTCTGTTTCTTTCTTGATTCTGGATTTTTTGTATCTAATTATATTTTTTATTGATCAATATATTATAATTGCAAATTCCGTAATATGTAAAAAAAATCAATATCGCAAGCTAGAATATGCCTCAGCCAATGATTCCAAGTAAAACAGTCTGAACTTTTACATTCATATTGTTAACTCGGCCGAACATTTGCTTCCTGATTCTTTCTACGAAGATAGTAGAAATTTCGAAAATTTCTAGATATTTCACGACAACCAAAAGAATATTTTCCATTTTTCGAATATTTTTTTAAAACTTACACTTTGTGTTTCTCTATTCTATTCTGCATATTTGTATTCGTGTAACATATTTTGCGGAATTTTACTTATAATTACGTTATCTAATCAATGGCGTAAGTTATATAGTTCGAGGTCACTTTCGAACGAGGTCAGAAATTCAAATCTTCAATGGACATTCTCCTTTGCACAATGGATATTGCAGTGACAAGACAGGCACAGCAATTTACGTCAATTATAACACTTGAATCGTTTCATCTTCACGTATTATTTGTCATAAACAACGTTTAACTAAAATTGTAAAATTACTTTATTTATAATTTGATGTTTCGAATTCTCAAAGACATAATCCAGCGTTGCGTTTATTTAATAAAGACTTACTTCAATAGTCTCGATCATTCATGAAGACGTAATTGGATATTGAGTTTTTAACAAGTGATGAACATTTTTAATAAGTTAGGTATTGGCCATTATAATGTATATGACGTTTTTTCTGCTTCTTCATTTTCCGTAAAAACTAGTACCAGTATATTATTATTTCTTTAAAACCATTATTATTTTTATAAATTTATTTTTTGAAACTTGTAATTGAATAATGGCGTTTGGAGTGGAAAATTATATATCTGTAAAATAACTCAAATTATAATTTTAGAGTAGGTAGGTTTTTAAATACTGGAAAGTGGTAATGGTAAGAGGGTTAACGTTCAAGTATAATTAAAATTAAATTAATAATTATTATAAAATATAATTTAATTATAATCAAAGTATACATGATAGAGACGAACATTCGATCATCTTTGATTGTAGATTCCTATACGTTGATTAATTATTATAGTTATAATGACATAATGATATTTTATTTCTTATAAAAACTAATGTCTGACTTAATAAAAATCTATATCACTCGTTTCTTCCAATACAGCCAAAATACGTCTTTACGAGCGAGAACTTCGAAATTCATTTTTACAAATCAGAAACTTCGAATTACTTACTACCGGAATACCAACAATATAAAACTTGCTATTTAAAATGCTCATAATGATCCATCATCAAGACCAATCAAAACACCCCCACACGCATCAAACACAACACTCCTCAAATCCGTCCGCAAATTCGATCGTACAATCAACAAAAGGCATCGCCCACTAATCCACCTAATAGAATCAACAAACAAAATCTCACCCCAGCATCTGGCTTTCTAATTCTAATTCCGGCGCTCCTCCTCCTCCTCCTCCTCCTCCTTCCTCGGCTGTACACGACGCTCTTGATCTTTCGCCTGTGGCGCTGCTCCTTATCGTAGCTTCACTCTCCCCCCCTCTCCCCTTCCTCTCTCTGCGTCTGTATCCTCGCTATACGCGCGATCTCCAAGAGACGATCCGCAGCAAAGCTCCAGCTCCAGCTCCAGCCGAAGCCCTAATCCCTCCGGCAGCGGCGGCAACCTCGGAGAGTCTCTCTAACCGCGCGCGCGTCCTCCTAGACGTCGGATGGTGTATGTATATATATATATATATATATATATATATATATATATATATATATATATATATATATATATATATATATATATATATAGTATATATATATATGGTTGGGAACAGAGAGCTAACGCTATATATCGTGCTTAAGGTGCTTGTGGTGGTACGAAATGGTTAGAAAGTTAATTTTTTTATTGAATTAATGAGTGAGAAGTTGATTTGTGTTTTGAACTGTGAATGATGCTATATTAGAACATAAAACAAGTGTAGATAATCAGGAAATCTTTTAAGGATACTTAAATGGAAACAATATAAAGTTTTGAATAGGATTGTACCACTTTATATAGATATATAGACAATGTTTAGGATGAATTTACGATGGATATTATTTTAAAACGGAATGGCTAGCTATTGTTTTCTCTTATTCTATGTCATAAATATAGTATTTCTGTATAACACATACGCTTTTTAGAGCAATCATAACAAAATTCCAGTCGTTACACATGAAAATACATCATTTATTCGGACTTGACATAGAGCTTGCGTGTTATGTAGAAACTTCAAAGATGAATACCTCAGCTCATCGCAGGTACAGTCCGTATATATTTCAACCATTCACGTATAACATTTCTATAAACACGTATTAAAATTTTAAAAAGAATCCTAAGAGAGTCACATTTCGCTAGAACTATCGTAACGGGGGCACGCCGAGTCGCCTTCAGTTAAGTTAAGTCCCGCGCGAGGCCAGTCTCTACGTACAGCTCCTGTCTCTTGGCTTGCTGGCTGGTTAATGGATAGAGGGAGAGTGCGCGAATGCCTTTATTGCCTCGACGCTACGCGGATTGTAGACTTGGAAAAGTGCGTGGCCCACCGAGACGGACTTGTACTACTGAAGGATAAAAAGGTGGATTTGGATTTTTCTTTTGAATTTAAAGTGGAACAAGCTGGGTAATATATGTGTTTTATTGATTTTAAATGCGACTAGAGTTATTATTAATTGCTCTGTCAGTTGACTGGAGACTTTGGCATTGAGTTACCGTCCGTGTTCAAATAGAATGACGTATATTTATTAATGGCATTGGAGAAATATCGATAAACATATTAAAATAGTACATTGTAACAAGGGAATAAGGTCGAAGATTACTGCCGAGGGTGGGTTTATTGCTCGAGCGAAGTGAGGGCAGTAATCACCTAAGGGCATACTCGACTTTATACCTGAGTTGCATATAGAACTTTATTCCCGACTTCATTGGCTAAAAGAGGGACTTCTGGTAAGAACTAGAATTTATTGAAAATGTATATTAATATAGAGACAAATAATTTAAAAAAATGCATTTACGGGAAAGAAATAAATTTGCAGGAAAAAGTAGAGTTACGGGAATCATGTGCTACTTTCGTTACGCTTTTAAGGTTAATAAAGTGACCATTACGGTTGAGTCGGGAATAAATACAATTAATTAGAACTACCAGGTTCATTATAAAACTTCATCAGTTTATTAGAGAATTTATTGTATAATACAGTAACTTGATACATTTTAAATCGAAATATATACTAAAGTGAATAAACGTTTTGTGATTTTTATTTTTACTGTTAACTTTTAATTTTTAACTTTTCATATTTAGGTAATAAAATATACTGTTCCAGTATATTTCAAACACATTTTTGTAGTAACTGCATCTGCAACAATCTTTTATAAAATATATATTCTTTCATTTATTTTATTGAATTTGACCCTCTTTTTTAAAGATTCCTTCCATCTCTCTCGATCAATTTAAATTTAAAATTTAATATTCTATTGAAGGGTTAAATAAATGCTTTTAGTAAAAACAACAATATATTGTAGCAACTTAGAAATTTTAAACCGTATAAATAATATGTCAAAATTTAGGTAATTTGGAAAATTGCATATTTTTTTAGTATACGATAGTAAGTGCTACTGGAAATATTTAGTTGTATCGATTTTCAACTACTTTATCGAGCATTTTTTAGTAACGCATAGAATATACTTTACGTAGTACAGCATTTCTTCATTATTACCTTATTAATATTTCATAATTATAAATAAAATTTACGAGAATCGTTCTTCAAATGTACCACGAATAATGTAGCACTAGTCAGAGCCCACCCCCTCACCGCATCAAGTCATTCAATGGTATCAAATTCAGTCCGCAGTAGCTTGGAATGGCCCATATGTAAAGCTCGGCGCTCGTATTTCGGCGAGCACAGCTCTAGAATTTTTTCTCCCGCTTGTATACCTACAAAGCCACTCATCGTTCTTCCGCCGCCTCCGTGTCTTAACTTTTTTCAACCTCTTTTCTCTTAGCCTTCTCCTCCTTTTTCCATCCTCCTTCCCCCCTCTCTCTTTCTCTCTCTCTCTCTCTCCGTATTCTGCCTCTTCGATTTACCCCTCCAAAAAGCACGTCTCTCTCTCTCTACTTCCGACTTAGCTTGCGCGCAAAGCGGATTACGGAGGATCTCGCGCACCGGGAAAAGAAAGTGAAAAGCCACACCAGCAGCAGCTAGCAGCAGTCGGAAAACCAACTTGACTTGCTTTTTTTCTCTCTGCGCTCGCGCGGCTTTTCTTGCTACTGCAGTGCTGCAACGCGGAATGCGAGCATAATTCGAGCGTCGATTCGATTTTTCCGCCGGGGCCGGCAGGCGAGTTACAGCCGGGCGAGACGTGCGCGGCACTGCCGCTGCTGCTCGCCGGGATTGAAAATTTCTTCGCGGATAGCATTGAACTGGCAGATGACGGAATTAAAGGAGTGATGTGTGTCGGGTGGAATCTGGCGGGGAGAGGTTTTATGCAGTTTTCTATTTGGGTGATTTGAATTTTGAAAATGTCTGTTTGAATTGTTTGAATAAGTGATGATCCTTGATGCGAAGCTTTTTTGCGAAAAGCGCATAGTAACTTTATATGAAAACATTATTTAAATATTATTTATTATTTCACACGCCATAAGACGATTATAAAATTAGTTGCAATAAAATGCAATAACGTTTTTAAGTTAGAATTAGAAGACAATAATATTTAATCGATCGCCACGACTATTTATGTAAAAAATATGCTGTCGACGTTTATTATGGCTTGTTTCCGCTCATTATCAAGGCAGATAAAAAATCTAATTAATACCTTCAAGATGTCTTATGTTTATTAAAACTAACTAGCTAAATAAAGTCTCTCAATATACGACGACACAAATATTTTAATTAGCTTTCACTTGTTTTGTTAAGAAATTTAAACAAACCGTTCGAAGCGTTGCTAGTAGATATATTATAATATTACTCAAAAAGTAAGGCAATTGTTGTTTTCAATAGATGATAATACTTTTAAATATCATAAGTTATTATGAATATTATATTTACACTGCTTTTAAATTCCACTGAGAAAAGTAGATCATATTGTAATACGATCTTGATGTCGTACAAATGTCTTTAATAATAAAAGCTTTCTTTCACGTTAACGTAATTATTTAATATATATTTTAACCATTACTATATATATTGCTGCAGTTAAAACATTATTTTCTCAGTATAAATATAATGTATAGTTTAATCAAATCTCCCAAGCATTCTCTTATGTTAATATACATTTAAGCAATTTCATTATAATATGACTTAATTAAATTTACTTTAAAACCAAGAACATGGTAATTAAAATCGCCCATTACAACCTACACCGACACATCGGATAACCATCCAGCAAAAAGCATCCCCCAACTTGTGAATATTCAATACCCCGCAAACCTCCCACACCAGCCATCTCACATCTTGGCAGTCCCGCAAGAAGCTCTCCTTCCCACGACCCGAGTATCCGAGAGAGCAGTGCACCACTACACACACACACACATACACACCATCCGCTGGCCCCCACGGGAGAGCGCGATATTACCGGTTAAACGATAATCGGAAGGGACAAGTCAATATACCGAATCGATATCGCTTAACGGGCCAAGCCTATATCACGAGCGTCGCTGCAGCCGTCCCCCCCTCTCCCGCTCTGCGTAGCATTTAATCGCCTGACGCCCTGCACCCACGCGCACAAAGGCCGAAGCCGAAGCTCCAGCTCCAGCAGTAGCAGCACTCCGGACAGGATGTTACATACAGAGAGAGAGAGAGAGAGAGAGAGAGGGGAAGAACAAGGACGAGGCGGAACAGCACAGAGAGGGAGATTTTAGGGTGCAGGGGGGAGGAGGGGAAGAGGGCCACGCCGTGCCGCTGTAATCCGCAAGATTACTACGAGTAGAGCGCCGCGGCTTAACGTCAAACGCCACACTGACACGCTGAAATCTGGTAATGCACCTATCTCGTTACGCCGTAAAGTGAAAGTTTAATCCCGCGGAGGAGGGGGCGAGGGATTTGACGCGAGCGAGCCGCCTCTGTGCGCCATGCCTCTGTACTCGTCCTACTTTTAAGGGTCCGTTCATAGTGAGATGTACCAGGGATGGGACTTGTTAGGTCTAGACCTTATCTTATTCAATTAGAGTCAATCAGATCGAACTGGACTTGACCAATTTAACCATATCTAAGAATCTATTGATAGTGCGATGCCAAGAGCTGAAGTATCTGGGTATAGGCTTTACCTGTGACCTAGTTAGAGGTAACCTGATCCTACTAGATCCAATTAAACCCAACTTGACCCAACCGTACTTGACTCAACAGGATGTCTTTTACTGACGACATAAGCTTTTAAACGTAACATATCATATAAGTATGTATGAATATGATTTATAAGGTTTAATAGAAATAATAGTATTTGTATAATCTTATTTTCATCATTATCATCATCAGTGCATTAATAAATATTGTTATTGTTAATTATAATGTATGCTTTGTTGATCTATATAGGTAGGTAATTATTAGTACGTTAGTTGCTTTCCTTAGATTCGTTTATTGTAAAAGTACAAGATTATATCTAGATGTGTCTAGATACGTCTAGGTGTGGCGCCATCTTGGGAAGATGTAACTAGTTGTATCTAAAACTTAACGCCTTACCTTACCTGATGAGTTACATAGTGATTAGAGATGGTGTCTAAATGATTAAGAGAGCCGATGACTAGGAATACGTGGTTCGATCCATAGTTTTTGGTGTCTAGATGTACCTACTGGTTGGACTAAATATCTATGTGTTTATAATTGCCGAAGACAAGGCTAGGTTGTGCGCTCCTTAGTTTTCGGAGTCTTGATGTATTAACGAATTCGATTTTTACACGTATTTACACGTAACCAGATACAACCTAACGATTCTACGCTGAAACCGGACCCTTTAGTGTAACAATAAGTCATTCTTCTGATAATATTAACTGCTAATATTAAAATATGATCCAATGGCTGTATATTCATATAAGTATACTTACTCTATAAGACTAAAAATGTCACTTTCATGATCATGTTTATATTTTTATAGCGGAATTTCACTTTAAAAGCATAAACACACAGTCACTGTAGTGAGATTTTCACTTCATAAAATTTGGAGAGTATAAACTTTTTCTTGGTATTGGTTTTAAACCAGGGAAAAATTTTTTATTTGGTGATCCTGGAATTCGGGTTAAACATGATATTTTTATATCATATTTTGATAGATTATAGCATACTTTCTTTGTAAACTGTTTGAATTTTTGTAAAATATCCAAAATTAAAGAAGATGTAGCGCTTCGAAAATCCTCGTGACGTCAAACCGTAGACGAGGCACCATCGAAGTAACTACGATCTGACGTCATTCAAGAGAACGTAAATAAGCAATAACTTTCTTGAATTCAGCTTTTTTAAAAAAATTCAGAATTGCAAATCGGCTTCGATGCCCTACTCGTATCGTACCACAGAAGAAAGAAAATTTATGTTAAAACCCAATTCACGTATAATGTGTAAAGGGTCATTCAGAAATTACATCACGTTTAGAGGAGGTGGAGGGGTCTTTATTAACGTGATGATGTGTACTAAAGACATAGGGAAATCAGTGAAAAAGCGTTACGTGGAGGAATGGGGGGTAAAAACTCTCAAAATCAGGGTGACATAATTTATGAATGGTCTCTAATATAAAATCAAGTTTTCATACGGATGTTTCTAAAACATGTAAATAATCCATTGTTTAATTTTTTAATCAATAAAAAGATGTGATACTTACTACAACTCTAGACTCAAGTAGTTCGATCCCTGGTATCCCGGTATCTCACTATGAATGGACCCTTAGGTATGCTGCTACTACAGGACAGCACGTGATATAAACGACCGTAACGTGGCGCTTGTTTGTCCTCCTCCTTTGCTGCATGCGCTTTTGCTCTCGCGCGAGAGCGCGCATACTTTGTGCTGCGCCGCGCGCGACAGAGTTCGAGTGTCGCTGCGTGTATGCTATTTCTCCCTCTTTCTCTCTCTCACTCTGTTGTTTGGGGCGTCCGCGGGATGAAAGGCTCTCGGCATTTTTTTTACTGCAGGCGAGCTCTATACCCCTTTTTTTCGTCAGCAGCAGCAGCAGAAGCTCTCCTCTTTGTTTCGCGCGTGCGAGTTTTCGCGTTGTCCGGTACGGAGTTGATTCGGCAGTTGATGCTCTTTTTTTTTGTTTTACGCTACCTGCTGCAGAGAGTTTTTTTTCTGTTTGTTCGCGTCGCCATTCTCGCGAGGGGGAGGGGGAGAAGCTCGGCAATTACGGTTCGTTTGACGGTCCGCGCACGCGACTATACGCGGATAGTACGGTGTGCCGTGTGTAGTACTGGGAATTGTTTTGTTGACGTTCCGCAGCTGCGAAACTGATGGAAATTAAAATATAGGAAGGCACGCGCGCGCTTTATTGGAGGCGGAGCTGGGATCTGGTTTTTTGGGGTGAAAGTTTTGTGTGCTTTTTCGAATGAGCGCGTTAGCCAGGGAAAGTTGGCGCGCGCGTAGTGCGGATTTTCGTTTTATTACGGCTGTTTGGCTAGAAGGTCGAGTTAATTATTTGTAGAGGCGAGCGGGAGACAAAGAGATGCGATGTAAGCGGCGAACGCTGATGAGCGTTTATGCGCCGTTTATTACATCAAAGAGTAATAAAAAGTATGTTGCGCTGAAGTTGATACTGAAATGTCGTACTAAAATTAATTTCTGTTCGTAATCGACGTAGGTACTCAACTTTAGTCAGATTCATATACCTATACCTGAAATGCAGTACTAAATAAGTTAACTGATTCTTATAATATGCTTCTTTTTAAATTATTAACTACAAAATGTTACATTTATATGATATTTATACGTAAACTTGTATATATTATCAAACTGTTTATACGCCTTTTGTCTACTTAATTTATACATGCAAAATTCTGAATACTTCTTTTCTTTGTTTTGTACTTTCGAATGCGTTTTTAAGTATTATTCGCATATTTTACAATAGTAAACAAAAATGCTTAACTGTTCTTAAAATTTATGCGCAAAAATATTTAAGATTCTCTATAGGATACATTTATTAACGCTTTGTTAACTGTGTAAACTTTGAACTGACTGCTTTAACTCGATTCATTCCACCGGTTACTCTGCAGAAAATGAATTGTTCGCAATTAGCCTCGAAAATATAAGTTAATTAAAAACCGATTGCACGTCCGTTTTAAACACTTAGATATTCTTTATCACAAGAGAAAATTAAGTTTACAGTTGACAAAAACGTTTTTACTATCGACTGTAGATTTTATTTATTAATTCTAGCAGTTGATTTACGATACTTTCGTGCAACCTGTAGAGATGTAGGTCAATGGGATCGTATTTTCCAAAGCCTAAAATAAAAATCCAGAAAACTATTGTAAACTATCAAAACAGAAACGGCTGTTATATTCCATAATACAATTACTTAAACAAACGTATAATTTAATTTTAGATATCAAAGCATTTTAAATTTATTTATAATAATATTAATTATTTATAAGTGAAATTAAAAACTTTCATTGTATTCATTTGAAAAACTGCTTATCGCCTGATCATAGCTATCTTCACCAAGATTTGAAAATGGCATTGCCTATTTCAAAACCTTGGTCACGTAAGTATCCCTTTCCCCAACATCATCAAATTTCACCCTCCGGAACTCCATTCTATCGCAGTAAGTTAAGCATCACCCTCATCATAACTTTAGAGAAACAGTGGGAGCGGAAATATATACGAATTCAAAATCACGCACCCAATACCAACCGTTCGCTCGCAATCATCGCGCCAATAAGTCACCTGAGTATACCCACGCACGCCACGTGACAGATGAAAGCGCGAAACCAGCATTATACACCGGCTCGAAAATCACAAGCACGCGTGGCACCGGAGTTAATTCGATCGTACCCATAACCGGTGCACCCATATACACCGACTTCTCTCCCCTCCCGTATCCTTATATCGACGAATAATCCAGTAATATAACTACGACAGCACCACGCGGAGCTTACCTACGTATACACACACACACACACACCAACAGTTTGAAGCACGCAGCTTCAGTCGCTTTCGCTATTCTCTACATTTCACTTTGCTAGCGCGACCCGCAACTAGAACGAGACTCCTATGCGGAATAAAGGGGGAGAGAGAGAGCGTGATAGAGAGAGAGAGAGAGAGAGAGAGAGAGAGAGAGAGAGAAATGAGGGGGGTTGAACTGTACTGATTGGCCTCCAGCTGGGGCAGCAGTAAACATTTCCACCCTCGCCCTCTTCTTAACCCGAAACTCTCTCACCCCCTCCCTCTCTCTGTCCTTTCTTCTCCGCCGCGCGAGCGAGTGCGGAACGCACACAAAACGATTCTCCGCTATGGCTCTGCCCCCCTCTCTCTGCTTTACTCTATACCGCGGTGGCAGCGCGCGGGTAGGAGAGTTTAAGCTCGATTTAATGGGGTGGAAACGCGCGGCTCGATCAAGTTGTATTCAATTATCCCCTCCACTCTCTATCGCTCGCTTTCGCTTTCGCTGTCTCTCTTTCTCTCTTTCTCTCTTTCTCTCTTCGTCTGTCGTTCACCGTTGCCTTCTCTCTATCTCTCTTTGTCCCTGTATACTATCGTTCGCTCTTTTTTTCTGTCGTTCACGGCAGTTCCGTTATAGGTATACATATACAAACTCCGATCTACGAGAGAAATGGTGCCGGTGCCTATAGTCACTCTCCGCGGGCTTTATTCTTATTACGGTGTATCAAGTTAGCTGAGAGGGAAGGAAAGGAAGAGGAGGAAGGGAAGAGAGTGAGGGGTGCCGCTTTGCTTGTATATAGAGAGCGAATCGTTTGTCGGAGGGGCGCGGCTGATAAGTTTCTTTTTGCTTAGCTTTGTTTTTCGAGCTCGAATAAACGGAAGGAAATGATCCATTGTGTAATTGGCGATCGTGAAAAAAGTGAAACGTTGTCGAAAAGGTGGGTTCTGGTAAGGCAGTTTGCTTTTACTTTTTTAAATATTTTGAAGCTGTTGGTTACGTTAACTTTAACTTTAGGCTGATGTGTTTTATGAAATATTATAAGTGCCAGTAATAAATTAAAATTTTTAATTGATTAGACAATCATTTTTTAATTAGAATGATTGCAAAAATTTATAAAGTTTATTGCCATTTTCGAATGCAATTATAATTACATTTAATTTAATTGATTTAATTCGATAACTTCATTTCCATGAAAAGTACTCGAATTGACTTGAAAAATGAAAGTAACAATAGTTAAAAAAAAACGATGATACATTCACATATTCACCTCATAGAGTATGACGCCCTAGCAAATTTTTACCAGATGGCAGCACGGTGAAATAAAACACCAGTCAATGAGTTGATGCGGCAACGAGTTTTTGACTACATGTAACCAAATAAGGTGCCGGAAACATTGCCGCAATGTTACGCCAACGTAGAAAATGTCCGCGTGTGTGTCAAAAGCACGTTGTAGAAAGGTTGAGGCAACGTATCTACGACGGTCTACCACGTGCCTAGAACGTTTACGGAACGTCTTAGATACGTCGTTAGGACGTTGCCTAAGGAAAATGGAATATTTTGTTGAAAATTAAAAATTAATAATTATAATTTAGCGAGACGGTTGGTGAGATTTCCAAATTACGAAGTACCATCCGGATGTTACAACCAATATGATAAACTTTATATCTATAAACCTATCTACTTCCCCTCTTTTAATCTTTTTAATTTAATTTTTATACGTTACTGTGGCAACGTCCAGGCATCGTTCTTGCAACGTAAATATGGAACAGGCAAAATCGTTACAGGTACGTAGCTAGGATAACGTTCCAGGAACGTGATAGAACGTTGTAGATATGTTGCCTCAATGCTTCTGTAGCATGCCTTTGACACAAAGGCGGACATTTTCTACGTTGACGTAACGTTGCGGCAACGTTCCCAGCACCTTATTTGGTTACGTGCCCATATAGTCAAAAACTCGTTGTCATAACGATATATGCTGTCTAAGGGATCCCAATGCTCTGATTGGTTGGTCTTATCCAGCTCGCGCCGTCTACTTGACCGAGATTGGTGCTCGCGATCCTCATATCCATAATACGTGAATCACAGTAGATACTGACCGGATATGATCAGAAATACGAAATTTAATTTTAAGAAAAGGCAACGGAAAATTTTGTATAATATTGAGATTATATAAATCATCGTCATTCAAACAGCGATGTTTTACTTCTTTTCTGGAAAAGTTACAGTATCACGTGAAATTCAATCCCATTATGTTTCTTCAATCGCTGATCTTGTATTTTAGGTCTAATTTAAAATTATTCCTACCCCATACTTCAAGACAGGTACATCATTAAACTTCATTATTTTATAAATGACAGTATCAAGGGCTGCAAAAATTATGTGGTATACATATTACATAAATGTTTTCTGTATACAATAAAAATTTTATAGGTTGTTTCGCAATTCGTAATAATCTTCTTCTTCGTTATGTAATGTTTTAATTTCTCTCTCAGACGATTATTATCAACAGAATGAAGATAAATCTGATCCCATATGTGTTTTCAGGTTTCCGATCTCGACTCCTACATCCAATTCAATGTCATCATTTCTCAAAGAACCCATTTGAGGCACCACGTTTGTCTTTCTTATCGTATCGTGATTAAAATATTTTTCTATTGGGAATATTTAGAAATACAAATTACATTAAGCATACTTTTTGTTAGGTACCAAAGAAGGTTAAAAAGTGATCTCTCACTGACTCTTTTCATAGTAGAAGTAAAGTCTTTAAACAGAATCAACGAAGGAAAGCTTACTCATTAATTTTGATTAGTACAAGACATAAAAGTCCTGTAGCACGACCCTCAGGAAAAGGGAGCCAAATCAGGGCAAGGTTAATACAGAGAAAGAGATCTCGTTTTAATTCTTTATTTATTGAATCGACACTTGAACAGAGCCTCCGGCGACAAGATTAAAAAATCTCAATCTGATCGGCCAGCGCAGCGGTCCGCTCTTATATAAGCAGCATTTCCCTAGACCCTAGAGGTACTAACAATAGAACAAAGAATTTAAACGTGATGATTGAAAATGCTCATGGTGATAAGTACATTACAATATCCATTGATATTAAGCGGTGCAAAAATCAATAACATCAAGCGGTGCAAAGTATGAGTAACGCATCTGTGCAAACGATCGATAAACCATCGATAGTTGGGAGCTGACCGAGCTAGCAACTCCAGCTTCCGACAGTGGAAGTAGGAACCTGGTTTACCCGAGGGAAGGCAAATAAGGGATGTTAATGATTAGCAAATATTAGTGTAACTTTATTAAAAGTATTAATTTATTAGAACTAATTACTAAAGTGTACATTATAACAATCATGCTTGGGAGAATGTCTGCTATATGGCTATGTGTATGCGTGCATGTATGTGGGTATGGGTGTATGTTAAGGTAGTTCACCGGTGACAATAAGGTTAAAGTTAACTTATATTTCAAATTATTATTAAACAGCATTACTCATAACTTAATGTCTTCAATTTATAAATTAAAATGTTAAAATATTAAAAGCAACCCAAAAGTTTTGAAATAAGGCAGAAGACTAAAGTGCGGTATAAACTTTTCTACAGACTGTACCACAATATAGATATACTAATAACACAGGTAACAGTATTAATTTAGCCATAACTTTGAAAGGAGACCGCTAACTGTAGTTTTTCTTGTTTTACTTAATATAGGTAGTAATTATTTACAAACTGTTAGTTTTTCAGGGAAATATATAATTCATTTCTGTGGCTATAAATTAACATATCTCTTTAATCCATGCTTAACCTAATACCTTACTTGTTAAGACTCACAACTTTGACATTGAATATTTCCATTTTGGTACCGGTAAGGTTCTTACAGTTTTGCGGGTGTATAGATAATAGTGTTAATAACATTCTGATAAAGTTTAAAGCAAATATATAATAAAGTGAACGTCCTTAATAAAAGCTATCCTTTTGAAAAATATGAAGAAATTGTAAAATTTTTTTGTTACTTTTTTTGACAGATGTTTGAATGTTATGCATACCTACTTAAACAAGATGAAATTTTCTATTTATTTATTTATTATACTTATGTATAAAATAAATATATTATATAAAATTGCCAAAGTTTGAAATTGCCTAAGCATTTCATAAAGTTGTTAACAAACAACTCTTGAACTAATTCACACATTTCTCTAAAGTTTTGTAGGCATTAATGTTACGACTAGCATTATTATTCGATAGACAGCTATTTGAATACTATTAAGTACTTATTTTAAAGAGTATTACATTCCTAAAAATTTAAAATTATGTTTTTATTTTGTTATTTTGTTTGATAGATGAATGATTCCATACTGACAGAGATTGAACTAATTTTTTCAATGCTAATTATTTCAACCAAAAATTTTTCGAATGAATTTTTCGTTAAGAGTGTATTCTGTTAAAGCAGTTACCAAAGGTTTTTGTTTTATGGTGATTTATGGATTTCCGAAAACTAGATTTCGCTCGTCGAAAAGTTGTCATATTAAGTGACTTTATACACGGTATATCGAGCCAAGATCTTTCATGTCATTCTGGATTTTTTTGTCTCACTAGTTCGAGAGGGAGAGAGAAGGAGAGAGACAAGATTTCTCTTTTCAAAAAATGCATCAAGTAACGATAGATATTGACCCCATATATCGCCTATACAGTCACTCTTCATGCAGATTTTCATTTCTTCGCCCGATAGAAGCAGTACATTGCATTTAACCGAGTTTTAAATTATCTATTTTCCGGTGCAAGTTCTTCTCCCCTCACCTCGTATCACCCCAACCAATACAAACTCAACAAAACCAAAAACCCCTCGAGAACTCGCATCAAGATAAATCACGCGAGTCCACATCGAACCCGCACGCACGGCACGGGCGTAATACGCCCGGTCACGGGGTCGCGCGCGCGCGCTCTCAACTCGCTCGCAGCGATCCTCCGCCTCGCAATCGTAAAGCTGGCAGCGATCCCGAATTACGAGATGTAAGCGCATTGTCGGGACGGGGGGCTCCGCGCGCGCCCTGCACCGTCCAGCCAGCCAGCCAGCCAGCGGTCCGGGATGCGATTTACGATCCCTCGGCCGATCGAACTTCCGCCTCTGCCACCTCTCCTCTTCCCACCCACCCGCAACTCCCAACCCCCTCTCTCTCTCTCTGAATTATGAAAACGTGCTTTTGAGAGCGACGCACGAGCGTACGGGTATACGCGCGGCCTGCATAGGCCGTAAAGATCGAGGCTTTAGTGGCCGGCGTGGCGCGCTAGACACAGGAGCGAAAGCTTTGAATTCAGGAGTCGTGCAACCTACGCTTCCGTACACACACACACACACACACGCACGCACGAACACATGCGCACCCGTATACGTGGGTATATATAGATATGTATGTGTATGTATGTATGTATATGTATACGCGTGTGTGTATATACGTATTCATATCGTATATGCATACGTATGTCGCAGTTCGAGTTGCGTAACTATATCCTGCAGCCGGCCCGGCCCGCGCGTATACTTCAAAGTAGAGCCGCGCGCGACGAGATATTACTTCCAGGGGCTGTGCTTTACCTCGGGATACGGCCGTTATTATTATTACGCGACTGCACAGCTGCGGAGCGGAGAGCCGTCGAGGTAAGAAAGGGCTCCGCCGACGCTGCCGTCACCGCCAAGACGAAACTGCGGCAGCTCACTCGCGAGTGTTAATTCTGCCAAGTGTGCATATGTATATATATATGGGTGGTTCCGACGTGACACGGACGCTTAGAGCTCAGGCTTCTCGGATGCTTATGTGTGTCGGAAAAAATGCTCTCTTTGCTTTGATTGTAACAAATCTATAAATATATAATTCCAAATTACATTCCAAATTACAATTTCGGTATATAACGGTGCTTTAAGCATAAGAAATGTGGGTAAGAGAATGTCAACTTTCTATTGGTTTTAAATTTGAAAGGACCCCTTAGAGGGGACTTGTAAGAATAACATATTCGGGTAAAGTTAATTTAGAAATGAATTTTATAAAATAATTATTGTCAAAATAATTATATAAAAATGATTTGTCCCATTTAAAGCAATGTATAAAGTCTAACCGTACTCGGGAACTTCTACTTATATTTCCGAATTTCTACCGCGTTTTTTTTAACTTCTCCGTTCTTATGAGGCGAAATTCATTATTTAAAATTCATGGTTTGATAATTTCCAAACAGAAGTATTAAATTAATAAGTTCCTCTTCAATGGTTCAAGTATTTTAAATTTGTAGGCATTCTCTTATGCTAATTATCATTAAAACAAGGTGTATACTTTTTATCCAACAATTAGTGATAAATTATCGATGACAACTCTATATTGTAGCAACATTTTGCCATTGTGTTGCTACTAGTTTGCTATATATTTTCACCTGATGTTTGATTAACTTAACCCGTTAACTGTCAATGACGGAAAATTTCGCAAAACATAAAGTAACCAAAAGCATAATCCGCACATTGTAAATTAAATTTTCAATAGATACTTTTGTATTTCTGGGGTTACTGAATATGAATTTGAAGCCAGAATTTCAAAATACAATAAAGCTCATTCAATATGGTGGATCAAAGATCGATCGTCGCCTTGAAAAGGCATTCTTGGCACACAAGCGTTCTTTCTGCCTGATAGTCCAGAGGTTAATAGAATGTACATAAAACTTGTATGCGGAAAAGTTTACATGTAAAGTCTACAAGTTATAAAAGCAATGTTGATGTAAAATGTCAGTTCCATAACAGGTCAGTTCCATAGCGCGACATGAAAAATATCATAAAAAAATAATCATCAAAACAAAGGGCATCTTTCGATTAATTTTATAAAAAATTGATTACACCATGTGCTTTTTCTACGATCTAAAAATCACAAAAAATCATACAAAGTTAACCCTCGTGATATCCGGCGAATCAATGCAGAATGGATGCAATAATCGACGATTTTCACCTACATTTGTGTTCTGCAAGCGGAAAAGTTGCGGAGGAATCACCCATATATATTACCTACCCAGCTGCACTATACTGCACACAGAACAGAATAACCGATATGCGCGAGCGTTTGTGTATATATAATAATACACATGTAAAGGGGAGGAAGGGGGGTTGTGACGCGAAGTTGCAATTAGCGCCAAACTCGCGGGTTGGCAAAGGGCGAAGGGGGGGGGGGGGTGGTAGGTTGAATTTATGCGGTGTACGGGAGCGTGAGTCGTCCGAAGAACTAGTCTACTCGCTCGAGACTCTTATCGCCAGGAGTGGGATAGCTAGACGCCGCGCACCGCGCGCTTATACACAGAACCAGGACCCGGGGACTGTATACCTACTCGGACTCCCTCGAGTGGATTAAACGGCCGATAAACTCGCTGATCCCGAGCTAGCGCGCGCGATGACTCTCTCTCTCTCTCTCTCTTTGTCTTTCTCTCGCTCCCGGGCGTGCGCTCGCGCTCTCCGTTGTTTGTAGGACGGATTGTTGCTGCTGCTGCTGCGGTGGTGGTGCACTGCTGCTGCTGCTGCAGTGAGCCCGGCGAAGTGTCGTAGTGTTGCGCGAGCTAGCTAGCTAGCTAGCTGGCTGGCGAGCTGGTATACCTAGGAGAGAGAATGCTATGGTTTCCATTCGAGCGCGTAATTGAAACTTTTAGGGTGTCTAGAGTGAGAGAGAGAGAGAGAGGGGGGAGCTGGGAGGGAAGCGAGGGAGGGATTATCGAGGAGAGGAATTGCGGGTGAGCTGTTTTCTTGATTGTTTCGTTTGGGAATTAATTTCGTTGGCTTGGCTTTTGCTTGCGTTTTGTTTGCGGATTAGGCTGCTTCGTTGCTTTGAGCACTTGTTAGAGTAGTAAATTAATTTTTAGATGGATTCTTTCTCCAATGCCTGCATGTTCTTCAGGGATGTAGTTAAGGCGAGATAAGAGGAGCTATTTGAAAATGTCGTGTTTTGAATTGAAAAGAAAAATTTACAGTTCTATTGTCTTATTTTTTGTCTTATCTAAGATAAATAGATAAATGTTTTTATTTTAATTAGTTTTCAATTATAGCATCTAGTGATTTCAGAATTTCAGTTAGAATATTGAAGAAACGTCCTAGAGTAAAAACAGCTGTGCTTAAATAATAGTTATCAAAATCCAAAATAATCTCTAAAAATCGTTTTTTCTTTGTTACCTAATTTATTTGTAATA
This sequence comes from Gastracanthus pulcherrimus, assembly GCA_949152435.1. Lineage (NCBI taxonomy): Eukaryota > Metazoa > Arthropoda > Insecta > Hymenoptera > Pteromalidae > Gastracanthus > Gastracanthus pulcherrimus. The sequence goes on along the minus strand of OX424576.1, from coordinate 7,731,895 downwards.
AGTTTACATCAGTATATTAATAAGGGTTACATACAAAAAGTTGTTGTAGAAGTTGTTTTATAATCATTTATTGCATGTCGAGAAATCTCGGGAGTGAAATTTTAGAGTCACAAATTGATGATTAGAAAGGTGTTATGCAATACCATGCATGAAAGAGATAACAATGCAATTTTCTACCTGATTATCAATATTACCACCACCACCATCGCGTCGTTTCAATAATCCACGAGACCTTATACCTTATTTTTGTTATTTTTCTATAATTCAATAACACACTACATAAATATTATTGGGTTGTTGGGTTAAGGGCACCCTGCATATGGCACCCCCAGAATAAGACTATGACAACACAATATTTTTTAACTTAACTATTGTAAATAACGTAGCTCACACAAAAATAAAAGCCTTTTTTATGTGCTTCAAAACTGTTGAGAATGTTGAGAAACTATTGTAGAATATTAAAATTCATATGAAAAACTTACGTTAATTGCCAGAATTTACAAAAAACCATAGAATTTTATGCTGTTATAGTTAAGTTTTGGAGATGCGGGATGTTATGAATTTGGGTACTTTATTAAAGTATCTATATATATATATATATATATATATATATATATATATATATATATATATATATATATATATATATATATATATATATATATATATGCCCCAATTATTGACATACTGCACATGGGTTTATTTTGAAAACAATATATCTTAAAGGTTATTATAAAGCCCCCTGTTACTGCAAAAACGGGAAACCAATTTTCATTTAAAGGGTGTAATTTTTGGTTAAGACTACAACGTTCCAGAGAGATATTACCACAAAATTGAAAATTAAATGAAAAAACTGAGTCTTCGAAATTGTAGATAACGGGTGGCTTTAGCATCACCTTAATAGGGAAGAATACAACATTTATTTTTTGATCGGCATTTGTACAAATAGTAAAGAACAAGCCGATGTGTATTGCTTTTTGAATTTTTAAAAGAAAACTTAATTTAAATGGGTCTTTAAATCTGATATAATGCCAAAAAACATTAGCATTGCTCATACAGGCAATGCTAAAATTCAAATATATATAGATATACTATCAACGTTAATTAAATACTTAAATCTACCGTACAAAGGCCCATTGGATAAAACCACGAGTATTGGGCTTCATTTTTAGGTATCAGAAAACGATCCCTAAAGTTTCATCAAAACCGGTGACCCGGACTCCGTGGTCCCTCCTTGCTGGTGTTTGGATTAACTTATGTTCTAATAAACGGCTAAATAATTTTTATAGCAAATTTATAAGAACAAAGGACGTAATTGGAAATAAACACCTGAGAAATTGTGTAAGAGTAGGTATGCATATATGTGTCGTTGGATGTATAGATATTAGGTATTGTATTATAGAATATATTAATAATGAGTCAACCTTTCTACCTTTTAATCTAGTGCAAAAACGCTGAAAATATTTTGCATATATGTTTAAAGTTATTTTAACCGTTGAGTTTAACATCAAATGGTGCGGATGCGCCGTGCGGAAAGTATAGTTTTCGCATGGCGTAGCAACTGTGCATGTATACAATGAGTTTCGTCAGTATCCATTTTCATTAATATATGCATTCTGATATTCTATGGTTTTGCTCATTACGTAAATATATGTATTAATATAATATCGTTTCGCAAATCATTCACTGCTTTTGGGAAATGTGAATCTCTTGGAAGCTTATTCGTTTGTTAATTTAAACATTTGTTCAAATATCAATTAAAGTTTACAATTAATAATGTCAGATCGCAGAGGTATTTATTGTTACCAATCAATAATTTGTATATTTTAACTACGTATTGTTTTAAATATATCATCATAACTATTCTTATATTTAAATATAATAATTCGAATTAACCAACAAACATACAACGTTATTATTATTATTATTATTATTGTTGTTATTATTATTATTATTATCATTATTATTATTATTATTATTATTATTATTATTTTATCCGAAGTCGAAGTTAGAGTGAACTTTGCAGAGGTAATTTAATATCTGTACGCATTAGACCTGGTACTCAATTAATAGTCATGATGCATCCATTCCCCCCTCCTACATTTTGAGAATATAGTAGGTGAAGTGCGTATACATCATAACTAGCCCTACAGTTTCAAGTGGAATCCAAACCATCGGAACCGCGGTAATAAATATATAAAAAAATCATTTCTGAAAATTTCACTTGTCCATGATTTAAACCCGGGACCTATTAGTTAGAAGTCCAAGTTACAAACCATATACAGCCACCGTGGCTCCAAATTAATAAGTAATTATTTTAATAAAAACATATTTAATAATTTAATACGTATTATAATTATATTCTTCCATATACCTGATTACAATAAATATACCTAATAAAATACAACTAAATTTCCGTTTCAATCGTTTGGTCCCAACTTCTTTAGCAGATTGCTTTCTCAAAGAATCGTCAGGAGTCATTCAGTCAGAGCATATTTTAATGATGAAGCAATAAAAAAGCGCTATTAACTGTTTTATATATATATATATAAACATGAGTATATCCACAGAAATGGAGCTTCGTTAGCCAAACTTTTGAAATAGAAAAAAAATTGCACTTTTGACTTCGTTTATGGTTTAATTAACTCATAACACTACCTACTACATATTTACATACATTTATACATAAATACATAAATACATACATACATACATACATACATACATATATACATGCATACATACATACATACAAACATACATACATACGTACATATACGTACATACATAAATACATACTTACATACATACATACTTACAGATATAAATACATAAATACGTACATACATAAATATATAAATACAAAAATATATACATACATACAAACATACATACATGCAAGCCTTTATAATTATTGTTAAAAAAATAGCTTAAGTGACATTAAACTTTGTCTAAAACAATGTTTTGTTAAATACTAATCAAATAAAGGTTCATGGAATGTAAAAAAACCTCTTATTAAGCCGTTTTCGTGATGTATGCACCCGCACGGTGTGCGCTACTCAGAATGTGACCTTACATACATACATACAGACAGTATAAAAAAACCTTATGTGTTCGAAGAATAGCTGAGGTGGTTGAGAAAGCAATAAAACGATTTCTGGAAACTTACGTGCAAAAGTTACTTTAATACAAAAAAGCAGTAAAATTTTAAGATAAAAATACAGAACGTTCAATAATAAGAGTTTATATTTCTCTCAATGAACATCTCAAAAAACTATAAACAGCCATGAATAGAAACTTCATAAGTCGCAACTCTCTTTTCAATGCTATTTTCCCCGAAAATAGAAATAAATAAAAAGTGGGGGAAAAAATCGAAGTGAAATGTCGAAAAGCCGCAATGCCGTGACATTCTTTCCTAAGCCGATATATAGAGAAGAAGAAGAAGCAGCAACGGACGACGAAGTCGACGAAGAAGCAAGTAACATAGTTTGCGACAATAACTTTCGGCAAACTCCCCGCCAAAAATCAAAGGAGCATTCACGCGATAATGGAATTCGCGCGCGGCTGCAAAGTTAGCCTTGAAACTGCGCTCTCGCGACTCCTCCGCGAGCGCACTCGAGTCGAGTAAAAGCATCCGAATAGAAGACTACTACGCGACTTCGACTCCTCGCAAAAAGTAAAAAAAAAAAAGAAAAAAAAGGAGAACGAGCGAAAAAGGGAAAAAGGAAGGCGCAAAAGTCAGTGGTACGCAGCGGTATAGCTCGCTCGCGATAGAAATGCCGTGTATATATACAGCAGCCGGGGAAAGAGGGCTCGCGCGCCCTCGTAAATCAAAGTCGGCCGTGAGGGAAGGAGGAGAAGACGAGCGGCGCTGACCGCGGCAATCCTTTCGCCGAAACAGAGCGAAATAACGGAGCGGCATCGCGCTGCGGGCGGCTTGGAAAAAAGGGGCAAATCCACGGCTAAGTCGATTTCTGATAACCCCGAGAATACGGGGAGGGAAAAAAAGGAGCGGAAAGCGCTGCTTTCACGGCCTCTTGACCCGCCGAGATGCTGGGGAAGAGGAGGAAAACAAGGTTTCCTTTTCGTTTAATTAAATTCTTAGATATCGTGGCCGCTGATGAGGAAACTGTCTGGCGCGAATCGCGCGGGCTGCTCAAACTATTTCGGAAATTCGTGCGGAAATATTCGAGGGAAGGAAAATGGTGGGTGGGGGGGAGAGACTTATTAAATTATAAAGTTCTTGCGTTTTTTGCTTTTTTTGTTCATAGGGAATGTTCAGGTAGTTATTGACGATGACTTTTACCTAATTATTCGCTGTTTTCGAAGAAAAATCGCAACTATCGATAAACTTTATGATTCTTCAACATTCTTTACTTTATTTGAAATGCTTACTGCTTGGATCGTAATTACCCTCTCAAAACTTTAAATATTTATTATTCATAATTGATATATTTTGAAAAAGTAAAAAAATTTCAACAGATGGTTTTTGTTTTCTCAAAGAGGAAGCTTTGTGTTTTTATGTTTAATTGCAGTTTATATTTTAAAACGCCGACTATAATGAACGTGATTCGTATGCTGCTGGCAGTAAAATTTTTTACATCTCATAGGTCGTACACTCAACTTTTACAAGCCAAGTCATCAACATGTGCGATATAAAAAAGTTTATTTCTCCTACTGTAAAAACGATGCAAATATTGTTTGTATAACACTCGCTTATGAGGGGGATGGGGGGGGGGGGTGTTTTGCCAGGAGGCTAAATTCTTAGATGGACACATTTTTAGAACGGATAAAGAGAATAAAGTATTTTTAAAATATGACATTATACAAACATAAACAACAGTTGTATTATATTAAAAATGATTATTTATTGACACAAAAATCTTAACACAAATTAAAATAATTAAATATGTAAAAATACTAATGAAATATATTGAAATTTCATTAAAAAAACATTTTATTAACATATGCCAGTAGAGGAGATTGTATTTACGTATTTATAATTACTTACTTATTTTCTAATTGGGACTTTGTATGCTTTTCAAAACTGCATAAATCACTTAGAAAATGGTTCATTATTGGCAGTAAAGTATTATTCGCTCTAAAATTTGTATTCTCTTTTAAGTTATTAAGTAAAACTGTACGCATTCGACTTGTGTATAAAATTTCCTATATGAGATGTACTATCATTCAACACGGATGTTGTAGTTTTTTATTAATAAAGTAAGTGTTAACTTTTTATCTCTATATTGTTTTTAAAAGCTGCTATATGTTTATATTAAATTTTTCTTTAATAGCATTTTATTCTTGGATAGTTTTATTCTTTCTCAATTAACCTCAAAATTTAATTTTATTTTATACTTCTCTTCCCTTCACTTTCTGTAACTTCAGATTACGACTTAATATATTACATGTTTCTTATCTTTACTATTTCTGCTACACAGACAACTTCGATTTTTATTTCCCCTTTTGCAAAGAAATCGATTCCAGGTATTTTTCTTTAGCGTGTATTTTGACCTACTCTCTGTGCGCACTTAGCAGCCAAAACCTCCTGCAAACTTATTTACAATTTTTTAATTCTTAAAAATATTGATTTTGGTGATAAAATTACTGAGTGTGTGTTCTTCTCATATGGAATGTCTGTTTTATCACAGATTTCAAATGCAAAATTTTTAATGAGATTTGCGAGACCTATTTTGACTTGCATTTTTCCAAATCGTAATCCTAAAACAAAATAAAAATAATGTATTATTATAAATGTATCCATTTATTTTTATCCATTACGTACTAGACACTTTTATATCATCATTTTCATTCTTATTTTATATATTAAGGTTTTCAGCTAATGTCGAGATAGGTTTTATGGTTACTATATCAAAGTGTGCTGTAACCAGAATTAAGTTTGACCAAAGCAGAATAAAGTTTTGGTAAAAACATGTTACAAACATGTTGTGTGTTTGCGTGCGTGCATGCGTGTGTGGGTGCGTGCGTGCATACGTACATGCATGTGTGTGTTGGTATGCGTATGTGTGTATGGATATGGATCAGCATTACTCTGCATATACACGGTATAACTTAATATTTCAGGACTTTTCTTTGTTTTTTCTAGAGGATGGGGGTAAAAAGACATTATTTTTATCGATGTTTTTCGTTTTTCAGCTTTCGGTGCTATTCCGAGAAATTGGATATTAGCGAGAGCCAGTCGCGTGAGCTCGGTCCCCTCAAGTCACTTTTTTCAAAGTCGTGCGACACTAGTGGCGATCTGTAGCGTGCGGAAAGATGGGGACAGACGCGTGTGTGAGTGCGTTTGTGTATTAGGGGGCGTGTTTAACAGGCAAATAACGCGAGACCACTGTATATGATTGATTGCAATCATGGTGAAATGTTTAATTATTTTATCGTAATTTACTTCAAATATTTTGTTCAAATTCATAACGCGTTTGAGTTTACCACGTTTTTTTCGATAAATAGAAAGAGATAGAGCAATTTAAAATTAATTTATTAGAACAAAGAATTTCATATTAAAACAATTATTTTAGTTTGTGGAAGCTAAGTACCAATGAATTGGCAGCGGTATTTTTCTTTATTATCACACTGTTATTACATGGAAAAGGAAAAGTAAACTTTCAAAACGAATAAATAACTTCGTCTTTATTGGTTTAACAAATATGCAAAAACTTGTTTTTTGAAAATTTGATATTGTATTGTAAAAGTAGTAGCCAAAATGCCAATATCGTTGAAAAAACGAATTAGTTATATATACTAGCAATTTCATTACTATACGCTCCGCGCTGTTTATCTTTTCATTTTATGGCCTGCTATTGATTTTAAAAATTTGAAAATACATTAATCAGAATTCTCATACAAGTTTTTAAAATAAATATAGTTTCTGTAATTTTAATATTTTGACTGCTATTTTGATGGTGTTATTATGAATTTGATAAATAAATAATTAGATCTATTTAGTATAAAAACATTTTAATGCAATAAATTCATATTTTAGATGTTTTCTAGAATATAGTTTAACTCAATTTTGGTTATATCATAATATTGAAAATAACGACAAAAGAGTGACCAATTCATAATAGGTTGATTATTCCACACGCTAACTTTAACATGAAAATAAATTTATTCTTATTAATATTAAAACAGTTCAAAAGTTTATTTTTTTAGAATGATTTTGAAAAAAAAATAGTTTTTTATGAATCGCGGAAATATTTAATTGTAGATGAGTCCATAATTATGTTGACTGAGAAAACATTATAGTTATAATAATTGTCTTAATTCAACAAAAAATTAACAAATTCGAGGATTGAACATACCAATGCAATTTCTCGGTCCCTCGCCGAATGGCAAATAACTCATTGAGTTCCTTGTTTTTTCAATTTCTTCGTCAAATCTTTCGGGATCAAACTTTTTAGGTTCTGGATAGACTTTAGGGTCGTGATGTATTGCGTATACTGGAACAAATAATCTTGTTTCTTTTGGTATCGAAATATTCGTACTGGAAAATGTGTGATCATTTATGGCTTTTCTCGTCAGCACGTACACGGCTGGACATTTTCTTAACGTTTCTAGATAATTAAATTACAATTTAAATACACTGATTAAAAACATATTCTACATGCCTTATTTTCGCTGAATTATAAAACACAAATCACTATGCTGATATTTATGATTTACCTTTAACAACTTTATCTAAATACTTCATATTTTTAATACTGTCATAAGTTAATTTTCCATCGTTATCTTTGAAGCTCATTTCAACTTCTTCGCGAAGCTTCTGTTGAATATCAGGATTCATAGCCAACTCATACAACCCAGTACTCAATGTAGTCGATGAAGTTTCATATCCAGCAATAAAGAATACATAAGCCTGAGCTGTCAATAAGGTGTCTGACATTTCTGATAAAAATTAGAAATTATTAAAATTAATAGAAATAATAGGTAAATGAATTATGTACATTTTGACATTTGATGCTTTAAATTTGCTAAATATTCTTAACTTTTTCTAGCTCACTCATTATTCAATCACAAATTTACTGAAGCTCTAACAAAGAGAATGTCACACCTCCGGGTCACGGATTTTGATAAAATTTAGGGAGGAGTTTTCTGGTACCTAAAAATGAAGCCTATCACCCGTAATTTCATCCCATAGGCCCTTTAGTTGGGGACAAGATATGACCGCTCGTGTTCAAAATACGCGTTATTTCAACAAAAGTAGTGCCTATACTTCGTATCATAAATCTGCAAGTTATTTTGCTAGATAAATGATGTAATAAGATAAGAAAAGTTGACTAAAATAACTTTAATTTAAGATTTGTTTCACATAAAAATATTATTCTGTTGCAAAGTTATGAATAATCAAAAATGATCACGAAGAATTCATGAAAATTTGAGGATTTTCAGCTCGTTAAATTGAGTAATTATCCATGCATTTTTGTCATCATTTTTAATTGTTCATAACTTTGCAACAGAATAATATTTTTATATGAAACAAAGCTTAAATTAAAGCTCTTTTCGTCAACCTTTTTATCTTCTTACATCATTTATCTAGCAAAATAACTTGCAGAGTTATGATATGAAGTATAGGTACGACTTTTTACTGAAATAACGCGTACTTTGAACTTCATTTTTAGGCTTCATTTTTATTTAAAATTTTTTTATAATTATAAACAATAACAAGTTTGTAAATAATTTTTCAAAAACTGCCTAAACTTTTTCTACAGCAAATTTATCTATTGACGAAGTCAACTTTAAAATGCAGCCATCTACTAGCGAGCATTATCAATTGAAATTAAGTCGCTTGGATAAATAAAAGCAATTCAATTCAGCGATGTATAATAATTCAATTATCTCTCTGATCTCACCCTCTCCATAAAGTATCATCGTCTCGTCCTTGATGTCCATCAAGTGGTCGATGAAGTCGTTCCTCCTGACGCCGTGCTCCTGTCTGTACCTCATGGTCTCCTTGATCGTGCCCACGAAGAAGCTGACCATCGGCTCGTTGCGCGCGATCGGCCGCAGCGATTTGGCCAGCCAGTGAGGCAGTTGCCTGAGCGCGCGCCTCACGCTGTTCAGCAAGCTCTTCTCGAAGGTCGCCTTGCCGTACCTGCGAAAGTCGCAGTTCTCGTCCTCCATGGCGTTCAAACGCAGGCCGAACACGCACACCCCTATCACGTCCGTGGTGAATTTGGCCATGAGCTCGCAGCACTCCTGCACCTCGCTCTTCGACACCTAATAGTTTCCAGTAAAGTTGGACATGACAATTAGCGTTCGATTGGATGAAGGGGAAGACGATGTGACGATGAAAGACAAAATTTGTTGCGTTTTCAACGAAGATACACGTTTTATGACTTTATCAAATCAAATGTACTAATCGTATAAAAAGTGTATCTATGCGTGTGGGCATGTGTGTGTGTATGTGCGCGTGCGTGTATGTGTGTGTGTGTATGTGTGTATGCGTGCTTGCAGACTATCCCCTGTGAATTCCTTTAACAAAATGTCTTGTGACATTATTCTACATATTGTTCTTCATCAACATTTTGTAACTATCTAGTTCTATTGGACTAACCAGTTTTTGCAAGTAAGCGTTGAACTGATCGGCACACTCGGTCACCATGTAGAACATGTCCTTCAGCTTCCCGGCGGTGAACACTGGCGAGAGCTTGGTCCTCACGGGCTTCCATCGCTCGGGCTCCAGATAGAGGAGATGCGCGGACAGTGGGTCGATGTCCTCGTAGATGTGCACACCCCGATCGGAGAAGCTCGAGAAGCTCTACATGCGGGATTTTCAAAAATGTAGTGTATTTGATGTAGGAGTACCGTGGCATTTCTAGTGTATCGTAATATGAAAAAATTAACATAAATAGTCGAGTATACTGGTTCAAGTGAGACATTAGTTTTGAACCTAATTTGTACAGCAAACTTAAAACTCTTAGTCATATTATATTTTTCAACCATTCAAATTAAAAAGATAGGTACAGCTTCCATTTAAATTGCTAGTATGTTTATTAATGCAAAATTTTCTTGTGCAACTAACAAAGTAATGTTTTAAGTCTGAAAAGTACATTACTTTCGACTTTTACAGTCACTATGTTCACTTTACCCAGGTCTCCCCTACCATTTCCCCATTTCATCGTGATATCTACTAGATTTATTGTAATATTTTTTGTACATATTAAGTATTATATGATCTTTTATATTTTCAACATAGCCAACATATAATACGTAGATTAATCTATCTATTTAAAAACTAAATTCTATTCTATTTTATTGTAAAGAATATGTGGCACATAGAGACAGAACATTTATGAAAATAACCTTTATCAGCACATCCTTGACTACCTCGGGATCTTTCACCATCAGTATGGGCGAGCGCTTGGAGAACAAGCCAATAACAGGCTCGTCAGGATACGCGGTGATGAGATTCGCATGGAAATCGGTTACGTGAATTTTACCCTGGATGACGTCCTTGAAATTCCCGTAAAATGGAATAGGCTTTGGACCGAGGACGCCACGTTTTTGCCAGAAGTCGAAGTTACTCGTCAGGTGGTAGTATACAATGACGAGGAGGAGCAAGACAATTGCAACCAAAAGTTCAGTCTCGCCGAGATCCATGATGATTTCAAATTATCACAAATTATCAGCAAATTTGGAGATTTATAGACTATTTACACGGACTGTAGCCGTGAGTATTACCGCATATGTGCAAACATTAATGTTTTTTGGTCGCTTGAGCAGCGAACCTTGCGTTAATTTATTTTCGGGTACTTCCCGCTGCGCTGTGATAGCTTGGCAATGCAACGCTATCCAAGACCGATGATCTCTTTGACTTGGTGTGCGCCTGTAAAGAATAATAAGAGGCAATAGTTAAAAATCATGAAGACTATTCCATATCTCTCAAATACAAAGCACTGTTTCGATAAATACTTTATTTGTAATTTTTTAATGTAAAGCATATGCTGGAACATCCAGTCCCGGGAGGAGACGGAAAAGGCTCGTGACGAAAATTCTTGGGGACTGCAATATGTGTGCATGTGCACTGTACGCGTGTGTGGGTGGATGTCCGTGTGTGTACCTCGGTGTCACTTATAAGTTTAAAAAATTCACGTTTATTCTAACTATATTTTGCTTGAATGAGTGATATCGATATTTAGCATTGTTTTGCGAGAAATTCTCAGGTTACGCTATTAGGTAAATGATGCAAAAATCTTCTTACAGCGAACTGTAATACATGTTAGTATATTGATCAACAAGGGGAGAAAATATGCTTTTTTTAATCGCGGATGATGATTGAATCAATTATCATAAAAAAATCAAATTATCATGCGAATCTGAAAAAGCCTTTTCTACCCATATTACACATCGTATTTATTTAATAAGTGTGTGAATAGAGCCGTTTTCATGCATTCAAAGGGAATGGGGAAATGGGCATTACGAGTCGTCCACTAGACCTAAGAAATTCAGGAGCGGGAGGAAGTGGCCATTATTCAGGCGAAGACGCTCAAAGTGCCCAATTTTCCATTCGCTTTGGAGGCATGGAAGCAATTATCCTAATCTGACTTATACTAATTCTCAATACTTTATTTTTAAATATTTGGTTATTTTTTAATTGCATTAGAATTTATGATTAAATATTAATAAAGTAATGTTGTGATTATAATAATTTAATCTTATTTCGGTGACAATATCAGCTGTTAAATCATTTTTATAATAAAAAAATAGAATAATATAACTTTGACATATTTGATCAAATCATGCATGCTACATGGATAATATATATATATATATATATATATATATATATATATATATATATATATATATATATATATATAAAATGTTAATAATAGCAATGTCTTTTAACTGTTCTAACATAAAATAATTTTTGATATAGTACCCGTTATTGCCATATACGTCCTCCAGAATACACGTAATTTAAGAGAATGTGAAAAGAAAGACAAGATTTCTAAGTTGCCGACTCCATGGTTCTCTATTTTTAAAATAGTTTGTAAACCTTTTTACGGTAGACCGACACGTTAGACTCTTTTTTTATAAACCATGAACAATAATTTTTTTAGCAATTCCATTCATTTTATCATTACGAAGTTTGGACCATGGTTATAAATGGCCGTATCCGTCAGTCAGGAACATAAACATTTTAGTGATATAATTAATGAAATCGCTTGAAATTTTTTTGAGTTATTATTTATTGATGTATGAAAGAACCTAATGTATCGTTTTTTCCATAAAAATATTTACAAATTATTTTAAAAATAAGAACATAGAGTCGGTAACGTATCTTTCCTTCCCGTTTACATCTCCTTAAAATCATGGTAAAAAAATTAAATTAAATTCAACATAAAATACTCTTAATTTACGTATTGTTATGTTTTATTTGAGTTGTAAGTTTGCGGAGCATCATGCTTAAAAGTTATGTACCCTGCAGGACAAGTATAATAAAATAAAATTTATTTTAAGCTTGACATTTTTTAACCATTCATAGGATGTTATAACATAAAAAAATATATTTTTAAACTTTCCTAGGTATTTTCTAATTTACTTTGCAATATTAAATATTTTTATTATTTTACATTGTTTGAAATTCAATTTTAATAGCTATTTAAGAAATAATTATTTTACAAGCTTTTAAAGCTTTTAAAGCTTTTTCTCGGTTTATGTCAAATATTAAACTTAAAATCTGCGACAGAATATATATTTTTAAATATATATACAGCAAATTGATGTGATCAAAAATAAAATTTTAATGTATTATTTAAAAATCTGTTATATGTAAGAACTTCAAACACTGAAAATTGTGAGTGTACACTGAATGTTTGAATGTTAACACTGAATTCTTGGTGCTCACACTAGCAAATTTAGCGTTCCAAACCTAAAACTTAAACTTGAACACTAAAAGCTTGAGTATTGACACTGAATTTGGGTGCTTCATACCAAAAATTATGGGTGTATACTGAATCTTATGTGTTCACACGGAAAAATTTAGTGTTACACACCGAAAATTTAAAGCGTACACTGAAAGTTTGAGTGTTGACACTAAATTTGGGTGTTTTACATCGACAATTGTGGGTGTACATTAAATGTTTGAGTGTTGACACTGATTTTTAGGTATGTACACCGTAAATTTTGGCGTAGACGCCGAAAGCTTCGGGTGTAAACACCTAAACTTGAGTATACACACTCAAATGTTCAGTGTCAACATCCGAAATTCGGTGTTTACACCCAATATTCGGTGTAAACACTGAAAATTTGGGTGTTTTTTTCGTGAGGGAATTTACGTGGAATCGCCCATATATAATTTATTTGTAAATATATTACATATATATATCCTAATATCAACAAATCTTTTCGCGCACGCGTATCTGCTCCCTAGCTTGTGCTTCAGTGTATATCAAAAGTGGGCACAAAGGTAGAGGCGTCAAACCTTTGATGCAAAGCACTGAGAAATTAGTATAAGCACAGTAAATATTTCCAAATAGCAAATTAAACATACCTTCAAATAGCTCGAGGAACTCTCAGTTGAATAGGAATAGTAGAGAGGGAAAGTGGACCCATCCCGGATAAAATGCCATCATAATGCAGAAGAATCAGCAGTCAAGTCTCAGTATTTTGACGAGGGCAAGTTCAAGAAAAACAGTCTATCAATATTCAAAGTTCAACAATTATTCTAAAACCACGCACAAATTTACACATACATATAAACAAACAAACAAGCAATTAAATTAATCAAGATATTAAACGAGTTTGAATTATTTGTAAACAGTATATCAATCCTTAGGAGTTATTCACATATTACACAACGCTCCTAGGGGCCGGGGGGAGGGGGTAAAGCATGCCGTGACAAAATGTGTCAAGGGCAGGGGAGTCTAGTATACCGTTACGTCGCGCTATATATATTAAAAAACTATTATAAATAAAACCGACTTAAAAAGACAACGCTCTAAAATGTAAAAGTAACCCATATTTTTATTATTATTAATTAGATTAAGAATATTTATTAACTTTATTTATAAATTACAACAATGGAATTTGGCGCCAGAATGAACCATTCCGATAAAGGTGGGTATACCTGTTTTTTAAATCGTTAAACATTCGAAATTGGCTTCAAAATTTTAATATGTTACTAGCGAAATGATCCTCGCTTATAACGTCGCTAGGATCAATATATGCATTTAACGATTTAATAAAATGAAATTAACAATTATTCTCAACCGAACTCTTAGTACTAGCATGACTTTTTTATGAGATCACCACACGATCACCCTCTTTTTAATCAATAAAAAACTATTTTCCAACTCGGTTTACGTATTCCTGAGTAATCGATGTGAATACATAAAAAGAAACATAACATTTTATGGGTATGATTTTGTAACTACACAAATAAATTTTTTTATTGTTTACTTAAGATATTTAATTACAAAATATGGAGTACTATTGAGTATGAGGTTAAAAGCAAATTTTAGATTAATATTGTTAATTGAGACGGAGGGGGGGGGGGGGCGTCGCGGTAAACGTTGCGTAATTTTATAGGCAGGGGGGGGGTCACGAGCAGCGTAACAGAATGTTACAGGGAGGGGTAAAAACACTGAAAATTAGCGTAACGTAATATGTGAATGGCCCCTTATAAATATTTAAATATACAATCATTAATTAAGTATACAAATTGTGATTAATACCCGGCTATTGCACAAAAGTGATGACTGAAAAAGAACTATTCAATCCTCATGGTTCTCCTGTGCATTTATAGTATTAACGACTTGCAATCTACGTTGTTTGACTGCATGGATCATTTTTTTCTTTTTAAGCTGAACAAGCATTTAAATAATTTATCATGAGTCATTGAGTATACACGAACTGTATAAATATTAATAAGACAGTATAGCGTATGAAAAAAAAGTAGAAACTATGATTTATGAACACCCAAATAGCTTTTAATTACACGCTTTCTCCCGTTATTCACATCAAAGGATTTAATCTAGCCGGAATTAGAGCGGTGTAAATCTGCGGCGCAACGTAACAGAAGTCTTACCTGTTGTAACTTGTGATGATGTCGCGTGATGCCCTTCACACACCGGGCCTCGACAGACACTTACAGCAGAATTACCACATGATTCGGCATTAATGTGTAGTTAATACAAATTTAACTAAGCGCACTTTCACTACAATGAGTTAAAACTTCGCGGTACAGGAGGAACAGTAATTTATAATGCGCAGCACAGCTTAAGTCTGCAGGTTTGTCCTCACTGTCATAAAAGATAAGTAGCAGCGTGTTTCCCCTCTCTTACGTTTGCCTACCGTGACGCCTCACGCCTCACGTCGTATGCCGATCGTGGAAAAGCGACTTGCTTGGTGGGTGTGTCTCTTCTCTCTAAATATCATGCCAAGAAGAGTATTATTAGTGCAAGAGATAAGAAAGAGTATACAAAATGAATGTATGAGAGTTTTTATTTTTATGTCTAATTTAATTTAATTTAACTTTATATTTTTATTTACTTTGATTCTTGACGCGATAGATATATTGAAAGACTGAAATGGAATTCATATATGTTTATTAAATTAGACATTACGTGATATGAAACATGAAATGCATTTATACTTTTGAAGATCTAGTCCCCTTAAAAACTTTTTTCTCCAATTTTTTTTTAATTATTAAGATTACATGTATTTATTATGCCTAACATTATAAACCTGAAATGTCAGCAAAAACGTTGAATATTGTAAACTAAGTTTCTAGTCTTAAAAGTAATCCATACAGACTTTATTTTTACATCTAATTATTGTTTATTGTTTCATTTGCAATAATATTGTTTCAATTAAATAAATAGGGTTTAAAGTGGAATGGCACAAGTTTGTTATATATTTTACAGAATATCATTGTACAAAGTTTTATGAAAATATTTAAATTAGATAAGAACGAAGAAAGATCGCTTTCAAATAATTATATTTATTTACGTTAAATACTTACAAAAATGTAATCAGAAGTATCTCCGAATAAGTTATCACTGTAAATAAGTCAAATAAAAAATTCTCCGAAGTTATTATTATTATCAAAATGCATTCTCAGGAAGAAATAAATATTACGATTTGAAAATTTATAGAAATATAGTTTTTTGAAATTTAAACCATACAATGCTTATAAGATAAGATAAGATAAGTTAAGATAATATACGATACGATAAGATAAGATAAGATACAATACGATGAGATGAGATGAGATGAGATGAGATGAGATGAGATGAGATGAGATGAGATGAGATGAGATGAGATTAGATGAGATGAGATGAGATGGATGAGGTGAGATGAGATGACATGAGATGAGATGAGATGAGATGAGTTGAGATGAGATGAGATGAGATGAGATGAGATGAGATGAGATGAGATGAGATGAGATGAGATGAGATGAGATGAGATGAGATGAGATTAGATGAGATGAGATGAGATGGATGAGGTGAGATGAGATGACATGAGATGAGATGAGATGAGATGGATGAGGTGAGATGAGATGACATGAGATGAGATGAGATGAGATGAGATGAGATGAGATGAGATGAGATGAGATGAGATGAGATGAGATGAGATGAGATGAGATGAGATGAGATGAGATGAGATGAGATGAGATGAGATGAGATGAGATGAGATGAGATGAGATGAGATGAGATGAGATGAGATGAGATGAGATGAGATGAGATGAGATGAGATGAGATGAGATGAGATGAGATGAGATGAGATGAGATGAGATGAGATGAGATGAGATGAGATGAGATGAGATGAGATGAGATGAGATGAGATGAGATGAGATGAGATGAGATGAGATGAGATGAGATGAGATGAGATGAGATGAGATGAGATGAGATGAGATGAGATGAGATGAGATGAGATGAGATGAGATGAGATGAGATGAGATGAGATGAGATGAGATGAGATGAGATGAGATGAGATGAGATGAGATGAGATGAGATGAGATGAGATGAGATGAGATGAGATGAGATGAGATGAGATGAGATGAGATGAGATGAGATGAGATGAGATGAGATGAGATGAGATGAGATGAGATGAGATGAGATGAGATGAGATGAGATGAGATGAGATGAGATGAGATGAGATGAGATGAGATGAGATGAGATGAGATGAGATGAGATGAGATGAGATGAGATGAGATGAGATGAGATGAGATGAGATGAGATGAGATGAGATGAGATGAGATGAGATGAGATGAGATGAGATGAGATGAGATGAGATGAGATGAGATGAGATGAGATGAGATGAGATGAGATGAGATGAGATGAGATGAGATGAGATGAGATGAGATGAGATGAGATGAGATGAGATGAGATGAGATGAGATGAGATGAGATGAGATGAGATGAGATGAGATGAGATGAGATGAGATGAGATGAGATGAGATGAGATGAGATGAGATGAGATGAGATGAGATGAGATGAGATGAGATGAGATGAGATGAGATGAGATGAGATGAGATGAGATGAGATGAGATGAGATGAGATGAGATGAGATGAGATGAGATGAGATGAGATGAGATGAGATGAGATGAGATGAGATGAGATGAGATGAGATGAGATGAGATGAGATGAGATGAGATGAGATGAGATGAGATGAGATGAGATGAGATGAGATGAGATGAGATGAGATGAGATGAGATGAGATGAGATGAGATGAGATGAGATGAGATGAGATGAGATGAGATGAGATGAGATGAGATGAGATGAGATGAGATGAGATGAGATGAGATGAGATGAGATGAGATGAGATGAGATGAGATGAGATGAGATGAGATGAGATGAGATGAGATGAGATGAGATGAGATGAGATGAGATGAGATGAGATGAGATGAGATGAGATGAGATGAGATGAGATGAGATGAGATGAGATGAGATGAGATGAGATGAGATGAGATGAGATGAGATGAGATGAGATGAGATGAGATGAGATGAGATGAGATGAGATGAGATGAGATGAGATGAGATGAGATGAGATGAGATGAGATGAGATGAGATGAGATGAGATGAGATGAGATGAGATGAGATGAGATGAGATGAGATGAGATGAGATGAGATGAGATGAGATGAGATGAGATGAGATGAGATGAGATGAGATGAGATGAGATGAGATGAGATGAGATGAGATGAGATGAGATGAGATGAGATGAGATGAGATGAGATGAGATGAGATGAGATGAGATGAGATGAGATGAGATGAGATGAGATGAGATGAGATGAGATGAGATGAGATGAGATGAGATGAGATGAGATGAGATGAGATGAGATGAGATGAGATGAGATGAGATGAGATGAGATGAGATGAGATGAGATGAGATGAGATGAGATGAGATGAGATGAGATGAGATGAGATGAGATGAGATGAGATGAGATGAGATGAGATGAGATGAGATGAGATGAGATGAGATGAGATGAGATGAGATGAGATGAGATGAGATGAGATGAGATGAGATGAGATGAGATGAGATGAGATGAGATGAGATGAGATGAGATGAGATGAGATGAGATGAGATGAGATGAGATGAGATGAGATGAGATGAGATGAGATGAGATGAGATGAGATGAGATGAGATGAGATGAGATGAGATGAGATGAGATGAGATGAGATGAGATGAGATGAGATGAGATGAGATGAGATGAGATGAGATGAGATGAGATGAGATGAGATGAGATGAGATGAGATGAGATGAGATGAGATGAGATGAGATGAGATGAGATGAGATGAGATGAGATGAGATGAGATGAGATGAGATGAGATGAGATGAGATGAGATGAGATGAGATGAGATGAGATGAGATGAGATGAGATGAGATGAGATGAGATGAGATGAGATGAGATGAGATGAGATGAGATGAGATGAGATGAGATGAGATGAGATGAGATGAGATGAGATGAGATGAGATGAGATGAGATGAGATGAGATGAGATGAGATGAGATGAGATGAGATGAGATGAGATAAGATATTTATTTTGTGCTGGTCAAAAAAAAGAATACAAGTTTATGTACTTACATCTGTCGACAATAACACATTTGTCTATAATTTTTATAGATCATTATATCACAGATATCAATCACTAGATTTTGCCGCGAGATATGGCGGTTGCGTCATGTGAATAGCTTTGAACCGCCATAAAATACTGCATACTTCCCTCCACGCTTAGTCAGCCCAGTTTCATCCTATAGGGAGTATAATGCTCATCCCATCTAACACCACAAATATATTTCACACAGGATTTCTGTACTCGTGCCTGAAGATCACCTGACACGCCGATATATACAAGAGAGCAATAATACCTGTCAGAAATAACGAGAGCGCATGCAAGATGCTCGTGTAACGCCTCGGTGGAACAGGTTCTAAAGGATCTGAGTCCATATAAGGCTTTGTTAACCTTTCGGCTAATTACATCTACCTGTGGTTTCCATGTTAACTTAGAATCTACTATAACATCGAGGTTGGTTACAGTCTCGTCAAAGGGAATGAATACGTTGTCATGCACCTCAATGCTTTGCAGGATTAAATGCTATATACGAATTCGAAGGGCATAGTATGCCATTTTTTCTAAAATAACTTGTTCAATTTCGATTAGTAAATCGATAACATAGATCCCTGTAAAAAAATTAAATTCTGAAAAACAGCTTACTATACCATTTGTATTTATATAAACAATATATGGTTCGATTTTCAAAAAATTCTGTTATTATTTGGATTCAGCAAATGCGTTTAAAAAGTACCCTTTCACTTCTTCTTAAATGGTCTTGGAACCATATTTGTTGCAATAATCAGAAATTTTGCAATAAAAAGCTCTTTTGGTTCTTTTTAAAATATTTAATTTTATTGAATAAATAAAGAAGTTGAAAATGCTAAAAGTAACTACATGCCAATATCTAGCCTTTAAACCTAAAAACAAGTTGGTTTAAAAAAATCTGGAAAAATTCACTAGCATTCTACATACCAAATAGAAACTTTTCCCGAAGTTCCAGAAAAAAAATTCTTTTTGCACTCGATCTCTTTCATTACAAATTTAAACCATTTTCTTTTAATTTTTATTAATTATTACCGCCTGAATAACAAATATCTTATACTTGAATCAAAATGAAAAAAGTTATTTTTAATACATAATACAACATATAAGGTAAAGTAAAACTAAACATGCCTTGAATCTATTTTTCTAATGTTAGTAATATTATATTTGATATGTAGGATACTATTTTATGCTATAACAGTTTGGAAATATTTCTTTTATTATCTTTCCTTTTTTAATTACCTTATAAGAAATGCTAACCTTTTTATTAAAATGAGATATAGCTATGACACTTATTTGTGTGAATATCTTATTAGAAATGCTGTATGATTAGTTTTTAGCATTTAATAACTTAAAAAATATGTTCTTAAAAATTCAGTATTTTTAATATTCAGTACACTTAGTGCTTCTTATAATTAATTCAAATTTAATTTTTTTTTCAATTTTGCTAAAAATGTTCCAACTTTCTTAAAATTACCAATTTTCTAAAAAATTTTCCATTTTTTTTAAATTTTACAATTTTTTCGTATATATCATATATTTTATATAATTATTGTATAATTATATATCATAAATAACATGAATATTATAATTATGTACAATATAATTTCATACAATAATTTTAAATTCAATTTTACACATCGAGTGCGCAAAATAATCTACCTGATCGGTTTTACTCATTTTTAACATGCTGGGCGGGTGTAGTCGAGTAGTGTTTAATTACTTTCGAGTCAGTGTTTCCCAAACTTCAAAACGGAGCCGTTGTAGCTACCCGCTCTGGCAGAGCTCGTGGAAATCCACCGGTGCAGCTGTAACAACTTTGCCCGGCTGTAAATGCAGAATGAGAGTATACTGACTACACAAATGAATACATTCGTGCATGTAATTTTTTTATGTAGCGTGCATATTGTAATTGCTGTTATTAATCCAAGGTCGAAGCTCATGTGAACTTGATGCATTATATATTTGATGAGTGTAGTATGTGTAGTAGATATGCATCATAACGGGCTACAATTTAAAAGAAAAACCGAACTATCGAAGATGCGGTAATAAACACAAGAAGTTTTACATTTCTGAAGATTTTACGTACTTAGGATTTGAATCTGGGATCTCTTGGTTGGAACTATTTTGATTTGTACTTTACTCCTACGTTCGTAGTCTTAATTGTACCCGCTTAGCTTTTTAATAAAAAATCAAATTTGATTCTGCATTTCTTTTGCGCCATCAAATTTTGATATCTTGTTAAATAATGCATTTTTCTACAAAGCGTTAAAAAATTGTACTAATGCTAAGTCTAATTGTACACTTTAGATTCTAATTACACTGACGTTTTTTAATTGTACCATCTTATTTAATTAATAAATAGATAAAATGTACCACTGATGAGCAAAAAGTATATTAAGTACTTTTTTCTATTAAGTAGAAGGAAAAGTAACCGAATGAAAATATTCAAGTATTGGGAAACATTAATGTCATACTATTAATGAAAAGTGATTCTATTTGAACGTGCAGTATCGAAGAACAAAGTTTTAAAGTGATGTCAATACCTAAAATAATAACGTAATTAATTTGATTATTAATTATTTAGTGGTTATAAGAATTTCCTTTACGAACCATAAAAAGTATATTATACCTATCTGTGGGTTCACGGAAAAACGACTTTAGTCTAGTTTTTATGTTTTTGAAATATTAAGGTCGAAAGTTTTAATTTTCTATTTCAATTAATGTTAAAAAAATTATAAACAGTAGATATATGGTCATTTATTACTAATTTGTACTCATTTTTTAAAACATTTTTATACCACAAACCTCTATTTTCAAAAATATATTTAATCTATTGATAGATATAGTTCTTCAAACTTGGATTAATAGAAAATATACCAATTAGCATTTTGTAAAAATTAGGTACGGGTAAAAAAATATTTTTGATTTAACATTTCAACTTCGAGGTATAGTACTCTAATAAAAGGGAACAAAAGTGTGTGGCAAGATATACATATTAATGTTGTAACTGTTTTTAAATGAGTTTTTTCTTCGATACTGTACGTTCAAGTACTTGAATATTTGCATTCAGTTACTTTTTCTTATACTTAAAAGAAAAAGAGTAATATACTTTTTGCCCATCAGTGGTCAAAATCAGCGCCAACGTGCATGAGCATTTGGCGGAATCACTCGGTTTAACATATTTGATCTATTTATTTATTAAATAAGATGGTAAATTAAAAAATGAAAGTGTGCAATTAGAATTAGCATTAGTACAATTTTTTAACGCTTGTTACAGTCAGAGAAATGCATTATTTAACGAGATATTAACGTTTAATGGCGCGAAAAAAATGCAGAACCAAATTTGATTTTTTATTAAAAACTAAACGGGTACAATTAAAAGTACGAACGTAGAAGTAAAGTACAAATCGAAATACGTTGACTAGTATTTTTTTTTTTAAATATGCAAGTTCGCAGGCTAGGGTAGCTGATGCAAATCACTGAACAATCGCTAGTCCCCAACTTATACATTTTTTTTTTATTAATGTCTCGTAAGTTATCACTTAGATCTCTCAAATTGGCGAAGAAAATCATTGATTTTGAAGCCACATTTTTGGAATTAATTCATCAACTATGTAATAGTATATTATACAACAAGTGCGCAAAATAGGTGATTCCAGTACGAGTTTGAGAAAAACATGAGTGTGAGAATCATCTATGCGCACGTGTAGCGTACACTGAGAGAAAAATTTAATTCATTCAACAAACCTCGTATTTTTGAATAATTGCAAAGAAGATGTTGATTTAACGAAAGTTAAGACCTGACTTCAATGAAGTTGTGTTATTAATACAAACAAATTTACGCTGCCATTAGTGAAAAAAATTTTTTCACGTTTTTATTCTTTTCTAATATATATACCAGTTTACATCTTCAATCTGACTTTAATTATATTGTTGTTCTAAGACATTTATATGCGATGTTATATCAACAAATTTTGTTATAACTTTTCTTTCTTATAGATTTACTCTCGCATCGCATGTTTATAATTACAATTCGAATCAACGCATTTGCCGATAATGTCGCTCGAATTAAACATTTGTTATTAAACTTACTTATCGCATCTCTTATATAGCAAGTAACCTGATTTCTTTTATTTGAATGGTATTTATATGTCTTTCCTTTTCGTACGTCTCGTGTCAATACGTTTTTCTTTCAGTATTTTTGTTGGTGTCATACAGTATTTAGTATGAAAGTTTGATTTATGCTCATCAAATTTTTGTAACAATATTATTTGTTTTATAGTATTTTAAGTAGATTTATAGTATCTTCATATGTACCACCCCATGCTATATTATACCATAAGACGTAAACGACGTAAATGAAGCATTCAGATCCATAATGGAATGAGATCATTTTCTAAATTTAGTAATCGTCCAAAAAATGTGTAAACTATTCGTGAAAGAAATCATTATTTATCCGATTTAAACTATTTAATCTATGAATAGTATATTCAAGTATTAAATGCAGTGATAAAATTCATTAAATTATACGCTCTTATGTCACTAATATTGAAATGTTTGCGACAATTTGTAAAACTTGTATAATAGACTTATTTCGTTATGGTTCTAAATGCCTCAAATAATACACAGTATACAATTATCAATTATCTTTTGATCAACAATCGATTTTCAATTTTAAGTTACTATATAGTGTCCTCAAAATGCCACCAAAGAAGAACTCAAACTCTGCCACTCTTGATCAAACACTCAAAACACACATCACTTGTCTCGCAAAAACATAAAAAAGGGGACGCCAACTCAGCCTCTCTCTCCCCGACCGCTGCTGCACGCTTCCTAATGCATCGCCGCGCCACCTCGAGTCTTCAAACACGTAATACACGCTTGCCAGCCGCGCATGGCGATAAAAGCGCTCGCACACGCGCGTCAGCCACCGAAGACGCGCGTCTCCCCTACACACATAACACCTCCGCACCGTACACGCGCGCGCGCGCGTACGACATAATGGAGAGCGGCGATATGCATTTAGCCGCGCCTGAGTGCAGCGTACGGCTGCGCACGGCTGTCTGTCCGTGTCTCTGTCTCGCGTTTGATAATGGGCTCGTGCGCTCGCGCGCGCGCTGCGGAGAAACGCGGATTTTATTTGGATTGGAGCGTGAAATGGATTGTCGCTCGCGCGCAAAACGAAAAACTCGCTTATCTTGCGCGCGATGTGTGTGTGTACGCGTATATGCGAGGGATGCGAAGTCGCTCGGCTCTATTCGACGATATTGTCGACGCGTTATAGGTGCAGATGTATAGGCTAGAAAGGGAGGTGTTCATTCGTCGTTTTGCGCAGTGTTTTGTGCGGTGGAAGGTAGAGGGAGGGAGAAAGGGCTGGGAAGCGAGTGCGTTATCAAAAAGAAGGATAACAATAGGGTAGGGATGGAAGACAGAGATAGAGAGATGTGTCCTTTTGATCCGAAATGGGTCTAGTTGCAGAATAAAGCCGTATACCTACAGTTTTTAGTATTGATGGTCGAAAAAGGTTGTATTTAAATTTTAATAGCCTCTACAGTTACATTGCGTCCTACAAAAGGAAGCTTTGTAATAGTAAAAAATAGGTTTGTGACAAACATGTTAGAAACATGTTTTTGGACATTCGTAATCTAAATACACTATTTTTAAAATATGGTCGTGTGCGTGTGTACATGCATGAGTGAGCTCGTGGTGAATTGGCAGAAATTTTTGTTTATTTTAAAACAGGAAAGCATACATTAAAATTGTGGGAAATGCTTATGAATATATGGGTACTAGAGGGGCTCAGGGCGCCGCCCCCTTGATTGGGCCTAGTCAAAGAATCAAAGGCATTATCGTTTCCATACCAGCTTGAGGTAGATAATACAGTACGGTTTTTTAAAACGATTTTCAACAGTGGTATCCCCAGTAGGTTTAATCCACCGCAGAAATAACTAAATTTTTTGTAAAATTATAATATAAAGTGTAAAATTAGAAAAATTTTCGACATAAAATAACTTAGTACAACGTTATTTAACGAAAAATGGCGTTAAATAGCTAAGAAATAATGTAAACATAATGAGAAATTCTGAAATAGAGGCCAAAATAACGTAGACAAAGCGAAATAAGGAGAAGGGCCTCGATTCCTATGCGTAAAATAACGTTAACCAACGTCAACTACGTTAAATAGCTCATAAATAACATAAAAATAATGAAAAATTCTGAAAAAAGAGACCAAAATAACGTAGACAAAGCGAAATAAGGAGAAGGGCCTCGATTCTTATGCGTAAAATAGCGTAGGCCAACGTAAACTGCGTGAAATGGCTCATAAATAAAGTAAAAATAACGAATAATTCTGAAAAAGAGGCCAAAATAACGTAGACAAAGCGAAATATGGAGAAGGGCCTCGATTCTTAAATCGATGTCAGCAGCGGCGAAATATTTTTATAATATAGAGAGAAAAAGTAGAAAAATAAATAAAAAGTCGTGTTTGTCCCGTTTCCCCCAACCCTACTTTCTCTCATACTGATTATAAATTTTACTACTAATTATATTTCAAGATACAAGTAACCGTCAAATCGCTGTTTCAGCAATTAAAAATCAAGTCTAATGTATTAAATTGCATAGTACAATAAATCCATTAAGTTACGTTTAAAAATTTAATATAACTATTTAATTTATCGTAATTTAAACTTTTATCCGAATATTTATTGAAGCCCACTTTACCCCATGCAAAGGCTCACTTTATCTCAAGCCCCAAAGTGACCCCAAGCATGACAGTGAGCGTTCTCATTTTTATTCTTGTAAATGATTTTTAAAACACTTTCAATTACTTTACAGTCTTGGTGTTCGAGATTTATATTAAATAAAGTCTATATTACCTTTTTAATATATTTAGAAGTATAAATAGTTGAGATATATTTATAAATTTGTGCTAAAACTTTCTTAGGCTCACTATGCCCCAGTCTCCCGGAATGATAATAATAATACTTTCGTATACATTACAAAAAAATGAAGATAATCATATTTAATCTAGGTGTAAAAGACCGCTTTCAGTCGCCTGAAACATTTTAAAATTAAATGAAGCTTCTCCCCAAAAATGTACGTTGTTAGTAAGAGAGATCCCTTTGTATAAAATTCAAATTTCTCTTTGTAGCGTTATTACATCATTAAATGTATGGCATCGGCTTCAGAGCCCGAAAAATATACATTACTCTCTTCTTATTATTTTACTCGTAGGCAAGCACGAGTGAAAATAATTAAAAAATGCAGCACAATACACTCATCCGATTATGGCCCACACAAATATTTCCCTTACTACCTACAACCTACAGCAATGCCTAAACGTTTCCAAAGCAAAACAAACAGCCCAATTCAATCGCAACCCGCAAAGTACCCAGAACAAATGCTCGCGCACGCTCGGCCCTGCAAATTTCCCACCTAAAATCCCAACACCGCGCTCAAAAACCACATCCCGAACATCTCCCGCGAAAAGCCCAAAATGAAAATAGGATCTCTAATAAGCGCGCAGCACGTCTCGACACTCCCGTCCAGCCGTAAAACCGTAGTCTTCCACATCCACGACGTTCGTAAGTGCGATCGACGAGATAGCCGCGCCCGCAATATGTATACCCCCGGACTCTATACAATCTCCTACGCGGCTCTTCGGCGAGGATAAGCACTGCTGCTGCTAGCACGCTTTACACCCGCATGCACGCGGCAGTGCAGGCCTATACACGCGGCGGTAGATACATAAAAGGGCAGCTCGAACGTTTTGGAGCCCGGTGTGCGCAGAGAGCAGGCAACTCTTCGAAAATTAAACCGCGCGGTTTAAGCGTTACGCCCTCCCCCCCCCCCCCCCCCCCGTTATACTGTCTATATTTTTGCCTTCTGCCAAGCTCACCCTCTCCTCGGCAGTCGGTAGCTGCGGCAAACTCCGACGGCGTATAATGGAACTATATTCGCGCGAGCTGCAGCCTGACTCTCGAGTATTCTGAGCATTCTGAGGGAAGTATGCGAGAGGCTTCAAAAGGGCGCTCGCTCGCGTGTTGCAAAGCGCGCCCCCGGGGCATTAGAAGTATACTAGCTCGCGTTTGCTGCTGCTGCTGCTCTCTGCACATACACGGTATCTGCAAACCCTCGGCCTTTGCGACGCGCGAGCGGGAGAGAGAGA
The DNA here is from genome assembly GCA_949152435.1 of Gastracanthus pulcherrimus. Classification (NCBI taxonomy): domain Eukaryota; kingdom Metazoa; phylum Arthropoda; class Insecta; order Hymenoptera; family Pteromalidae; genus Gastracanthus; species Gastracanthus pulcherrimus. The sequence goes on along the minus strand of OX424576.1, from coordinate 7,704,662 downwards.
AAGAGAGAGAGAGAGAGAGAGAGTACACAACGCGGGGTGAGGGTGGAGAGAGGGGAATATGTCGAATATTTTCATTTTCCGAATTGTTGCGCCTCGACGACGACGACGACGACGACGATGTAGTTGTTCGGCGTCGCGGTCGTTATATAGCAGATGCGGGTTTAAAGGAGCACGCGCCATGTGTGTGTGTGCAGTGTGCAGAGGTTCAAGTCGATGAGTTATCGCGTTTCTGGGAGCGAAAATTGCACGTGTTGTATAGTCATCGGATTCTCAGCGTGCCAGAGGTTTATGCATGAGGCGGGGGGGAGAGTTGAGGATTTAGTTGTTAGTATTATGTGAGCAGCGATTTGTGCATTGGTGGCGAAAGCGGATTTTTGTGGAGATAATAGTTGAAGGATTCTTTGTCAAGGGGACCTAACCACCTTAAAATTATAAATAAATTGATCATATATTTTTCGGTGAGGATACATTTTTCATCATATATTACGTATTTCTTTCGGGTTTGAACCTTTTATCAAAATATAACGAGAAACTTCTTTAAAAATTTTGTCGGTGATCGTTAGGTCTCTTTGTTCTGCCGTAATATAAACAAGTATTGCAGTTTTCTGGGATTTATTGTCTTCAAAGTACATATAATTAGGATATGAGTGTAGGAATTTGAAAAACAAAATTATTGACCAAAGTTATAGCCTTTTATTATTTTATTATTAGAAATTTATTTCTAAAATTTTACCTAATAATTATTAACCAACCGGCGCAGTGATTTATTTTCTGATATATGAATTTAATTGAATGTAAATTTGCATCAATATGCGCTGCAACCATCTGCAAACTCTTAGATTGAAGCTGAACTATTTATCATTCATTTGAGAGGTTAAAAATAATCATTTATGGAAGGGTAACATTAGCGATACAAAATACAGAAGAAACCTCCCGACACTGTGAAATTCGAAACCAGCTATCCCCCGGTACTGTAGAAATATTCTCTGTAGAATTAATTTTAATGCAGATTTATTCAAAAACTCTTTTTATAAAAATCTGTATAAAATGATATAATTCTTTTTTTATAAAATATTCTAGTATATTTTTTCAGTTTGAACGTATTTAAAACTTTTTTATTTAATTTTATTGGCTTAAACCTTTGAATGAAACTTTTACCATCAGATTTTTTCGGTTTAAACCTTCTCATAGAACTTTTTGCGCAACGTTGAGGCGCAGAGCTCCTACACTACATATATATGGCTGACTCTAGAAGAATTACAGAGGTTCACAGTGCCGTGAGTAACAGTACAGGGATGTTCTACTATATATACGAAATTGATGAGTATTTTGGACGACTATACTCACCCCAATGAGCAGGAGGGTTAATATGAATTTTAATGCACAAGCAAGAAAGAAAATACTTTCGATTTATTGAAAATGTTTGACCGAATAGTGCCCTTAACTTCCAACAAAAAATAGAGTCTCATGCGTCAAAAATAAATAAATACCTTCTACGGTTTTATGATTTGACTACATTATTTTATTTATAGTTTTTATTTTCTATTTAGAGTATGCATATTGCAGCCCCCTTGAGGAAACGCATGAAACCAATACCATTATATAAAGCTCGTTTAGATATGAATTAAAAAAAATTATCTCTCTAAGGGCGGGCAAAGCTATACAAAATAATATCTATGATTTAATGCCATTTAAACCAACGTATACAGTCTAACCAAACTCGGGAATTTCTACTTAATTTTCAGACTATTTATCATGTTTTTCTCAACTTTCCCCACACTTTAGGGAGTCCATTTTTTTCTAAATTCATGTTTTGATGAGCTCTGGACAATGGTATTGGTTTCATACGTCCTCCTATAACAGGTCAAATATTATAATTCCGTGGGCATTCTCTAATTTGTTATAAAAACAATAAGAATGGAGAAAACATATAAATTTAGCATTGATTAAGAATATTTTGTCTTACAATCTGCTTATACTGCCACGAGTTTTCGGCGTATTATGCTTTAAGCCAACACCAGTGAAATATATATAAAAAGCGAATAATAATCCCAAGTAAGAAAGTCATTTCTCGAATGCGTATATCCTTGAGTTGCAGAAGGCGAAACGATACTTTAATTAGAGAAAAGCCGAGATTCAAGGCTCTTATAAAACTATTTTGCTACCGAAGAATATAGCTAGAGTCGCGTATACAGGTGCCCCGAATGGGTTAATTACCTCGTATAATTCAGAGCGGGAATACTTTCGCGCTGTGGAGCCGCCAGCGATTAATTATAATGCGGGATTTGCCTTTTTATGAACAAAAAAAAAGAAGGTAGTACGAAGCTTCCGAAAAAAGCAGCGTGTTTTAATAAACAATCACTTGGGAAATTAATGACAGTGCGCTTCGTCGGAGAAATAGGAAAATCTTGAATGCAAATTACTCGTGAACGGTGAGTTATTTAATTACCGTTTCTCGCGTGATCCTTTATTGCGGAGCTCCTTGCGCTGCAGTTTTAATAATGCCTCTGAATTTCGTTAAAAACTTTCAAATGCTAAACCGAGAATTGATAATCTAATTGTGAAAGTATTACGAGCAGTTACTCAGTTCGTCTGAAAGTTCTAAAAAAAGGTATATTCTGTAATATTTACTAATTTCTAAATAAAAAATGTGTTAAAAACTAATAATCAACATTATTGTCAAATATTATATAATGTTAAATGCTACAATCGACAGCCCAAGGGTGTATGGAAATTGGCACCCCAAATATTAACCCTACATTCAATCTGTTAGAACACACGGAAGTATGAAAATCAGAAAGGAAATTTGATCGTTCTAAACCCATGGGAAAAATAACGCTTGAAGTAAATCTATATACAAATAGTAGTAGTAACCGAGAACAGTTCACCGCGAATATTTACATATCTTTAACCAATATCTTTTCAATGTCTCCACAGCTGACAATAACTGACATTTTCAATTTCGTTTTTCTTTACGTATTTCTTCCCACGATATAAATATTATATTTTTGACGAGAACGAGATAATAACGGGATATTTGCAAAAAATACTTACACTTTTAGTTCATAATAATTTTCAATAATATAAGCTTATTGTTAATTGTGTGTATTGACTAGTATTATTTACAAAGAAGTTTGTATAAGAAATATAGATATTAAAATTATATGCTGAAATAAAAGAAGCGCTGCCAATTAATTTGGCACTGAAAGAGGTATCAGTTAAATGTAGTAATTTCAATCAATGATACGAGTACATTAGACTTAAATTTCTATATTATACCGTATATCTTATTATTTTATGCATGGTTTCAGCCGAATAAGTTATTTTGAAACAAATTAGCTTGCGGATTTCATAAGCAACTATAATAATATGCTGTGTTTTCGTTGTTCAAAACAAATGTGTTTTATTAACATTTTTTACTCAAGAAGCAATGAAATTAATGACTTAAAAATTTACAAAAATATTATTCTACACGGAACTAACATTCAGTAAAAAATTTATTGAATTATATATCCTACATTTCTTTATTAATACGGGTTTAAAAAGAATTCTTAATTACACAACATAATAAATGAAAAGTGGTACATTTTACATCATTTCTAGTCTCAAAATGAAGGATTTTATGAATACTTGGAAAAAAATGAACTATCTGTACTTGAGTCACAATCTTCATCTCCTTTGACTTCGAAGGCAATTGGATTTTAACATAAATTTTTTTTGCCATTGTCTTCTACGATGCAAGAAGAAAGCCGAATTCAGAAAAGTTATAGCTTTTTTACGTTCTTTTGAATGTCGTCAAACCGTAGTTACTTTAAACCTTAACTTAATTTTGGGTATTTTGCAAAAAAATGAAATTGTTCATAAAGGAAGTATGCAATAATCTATCAAAATATGTTATAAAATAATCATGTTAAAACTGAATTATGCGCGTAGGTTCATACGTATGTAGATAAACGGTACGGCAGCACATGCGAGCACATGTGAGCTAATATAAAATAAGACATAGTTACATTCTTTTATTTTCTAATCTATGTTAGTGTATACTATTTAAGTTGCAGTATATCGGAGCAAGTAGCAGCACAGCAATCTATGTCAACGTGGCCAAACGGGTGTCAGCAGAAATAATGTACTGGCTTTGGTATTAAACCTTAAATGATTGAAACTCGTATGAGCATCACCGAGCATGGCAGCAAAATCTTCTATCACTGGCGTAACAGCACAAGAATATGTAAAATAACTTTAGTTACAATTTTTTGAATGCTGAATATGTTTTATGAAATAACAATTTGTCGTAGATAAGGATAGATCAATTGAGGTTCAAATCAAATCTAGACCTTGAATCTTCTTCTATCCAGCTTCTAGGTGTTGGATGAGCTGCAGTTCTGGATTGATATACAGCGCATCTATCCCGACGAAAACACCAAGATGTATTCGGTTCTCAGCACCAAGGTGGTCGCCTGCATTTAAAGAGGAAGGTCTTAGCTATAGTACATGAGACCGAGACAAAAGTTAATCATTTCGCCATATCTCATGAATGCTGACGCTACGGGTACTAGTATGCTAAGGCAATGATTAACGATGGATCGATAATTCGCTTAAGCCTAACCAATAACCTTGACGCTGACTTCAACGTCGACAACAATAACGAACTTGACCACGAAAACAATAAAAACGAAGAACGAACTTGATCCCGAGTTAAACATAAATGACTTTGACCAGGATGACGACGATATTTTTCGATATTGTCGCTATTGAATTCTGAATAAATCATGTCCACAGGCTACCTTTTTGAGAAATCAAAAATCCTATATTCGTATGTTATATATACATGACACAAGATCATTCTAGTTGGGTTACTAGTTATCTAGCAAAGTTTAATATTTTAGAAATTTCTGCCAACTAAAATGTATCAAGTCAATTCAGTTCTCAAAATTTTCCAATCTTCATTCATTTGTTGTTAGCTTGATATTTACATTTTAAAATTTAGTTAGTCAATTATTTTTTGAATTTTATATTTTTTTATTTTACAATAATAACGTTTAGTATAATACAAATTTAACGTAAATTAATTATGTTTACAATCTCAATTGCAGAAATCTATATTGCATAGTTGAAAAGAATTTGATAAGTATTAAAAAGGGGTTCTGATAACAAATATATAATAACAACTAATGAAAACCCCTCTCCCACCTCAAAGACTTACGTAGTTTATGAACGACCCATTCAGCTCTTTCTTTCGCATAAAGGTTCAAGAATCTACATATGAGGCCGGTGGGGGGGGGGGGAGTATCAATGTGTGTGTATATAACGCTTGAGTGTGTAATATACGTGTAAGCCACACATTGCGGTGATTGGCCGAGCGACGGCACACGTGAGTACATCGATGTTTCTGCTACGTTGGAGGAAAAACTTTTATGCAACAAAAAAAGTCTGTTAATAAAATTTTTCTCCTTATAGAAATCATGAGTAGTCACAATACCAACAGCTGCATAAGGTATTATTTTTAATTATTTAAATTGAGAATCTATTTGTCGCCATGAGCTACGTAAAAATTCTTCACCTTATTTCTCTAGCCAGATGTACTGTATGTGTTCCAGTACTTATCTTTCTGAATAAATAAAAGAGGAAACAATTACTGTATACGAGAGAAAATACTTCAAAATTATAAAACAGAAACTCAGTTCAAAGAAGAATTGTTTGAAATTATAAACGGAGGAACATGAGTGAACAATTGAGTTCTTAATAAGGACGAATACCCACTCTCAGATGTGTAATGGATAAAAAATGTAACTCAAACATATTAAAGGAAGCCAGTAGAAGTAAAAACTAATAACCCCTGGCATAATGCCAATTTATTAGGGAAAGTTGACTAACAAGGAGAGTCCACAACCTCTGGGAAACGATTTTTTACCAAACTTTAGGAGGTGGTTTCTGGTACCTAAAAATTAAGCCCAGTACGCGTAATCTTGTCCAATGGTCCCTTGTTCTCGAGATATGTGATATTTTACTTAAAATATTCATTATTTTAATTAAAAGAATGTACCTTTTCTTCTTACAACAACTTTGCAAGTTTTTATGGTAGAAAAATTGACGCAAAAGATAAAGAAAGTAAGTAAAAAGAACCATAATTTTAGCTCTGTTTCGTACAAAAATATTATTCTGACGCAAAGCTGAATATACAGACTGAAAATGCATGGAAAATCCGGTAATTAAAAGAGTTAAATTTCATAGAATATTCATGTTTTTTCGGTCTCTATCTTCAGTTCTTAATAGATTTGCGTCAGAACAATATTTTTATACAAAACGAAGCTTAAATTATAGCTCTTTATATCTACTTTTTTCATCTTTTGCATTAATTTCTCTAGCAAAAAATTTTGCAGAGTTGCTATACGAAGAAGATGTACATTTTCTCATTAAAATAACGCATATTTGAAGTAAAATATCTCATAGCTCGAGAAAAAGGGCCCATTGGACAAGATTACGGGTGCTAGGTTTCATTTTTAGGTACCAGAAACCACCTTCTAAAGTTTAGTCAAAAATCGTTTCCCAGAGGTTGTGGACTCTACTCGTAAGTTAATAATCTATTTATCTCCACGAACTAAGTAAAAATTCTTAATCTCATTTCGCTAGCAAGGTGTACTATATGTATTCCAATTTCTAAATGATTAAAATATAAAAAGTGAAACATTAAGGCAGCATAAATTAACTTAATATCTTATTTAATAGATAGAATTTACTGATAAAAATGTATGTAAAAACTTATTATATTCCAATACGTAGAAAAAGTTATATATATTTTATATATATGCATGTTATATATTTTTTTATATCGTGCTAAAATAAATTCGTAAATAGTTACATAGTCTTAACAAAAGTGCTTCAGTGATTCCACGTCAATAATAATCATCTTTTAGCAACAACTCCGCACTAATTAAAAATACCTTCACAAAATTACCCCGAGTCACATCCAATAATAATTATCCTCCAACAAATTCAACGAAGTCGCGTATGAACCCACAACCTTTCCCAATGTTCGCAGCAATAAGCGCGCCAAACCCACTGCACTACCACTGCATGCACTCCTCTTCGTCCCTATACACACACCCAACATCGAAAATTCCAAGCAACGGTCACCAGCTCGGCTCTCGCCTTTTCATATAACGTACCCCCAACCCCCCAACAGCACTCCATCCAAAAGTATCGTTTTCCTCTCGCATCCAAATCCCCCCACACCAACATACACACTACGTGCTCTCTCATCTCTCTCTCTCTCTCTCTTTCTCTCTTTGCCCTCCGGATACTCGAAAATTCAGCTCGGCACCGGTCGCCCGCAGGGGTGCCAAGAGAAAGGCATAATGTTATTGCGCCGGGCTGCTGCTACCTCGCCCGCGCGCACACACAACCTCCCTAGGTGGCATAGGAAGGCGGAGGTTGTTAAGGCCATAGGAAATCGCCGAATTAACTGTTTTCCGCGCTGGCGCGCATCGCCGCCGCGTGCCGGACGCCTGACAGTTCGGCGGAACGGAATTACCGCACGCGCGCGGGCGCGCTTCGAGATGCCGACGAGCGCCCTGGCTGGAAATACCTACCGAGGAGGAGGAGGAGACACTGGTGTTGTGTAAACTTTGAGCAGGTGTGGATAGAAAGAGGAGAGGGGGTGAATGGCGGCGAGGCGAAATGCGACGAATTCCTATACATAGTTGGATAGTAATTGTTGGGCACTGAGGGCTGGATTACTTCCGGCGCCGGTGAGGGGTTGATGGAAAAATACTCAGGTTGGAGGTGAGATCGTTTTGAATGGCGGCTCGCACGATGGACATTTGCACTGTGGTGTCTCGAGTTTTTAACGCTTGAAATTGTAATTTTGAAATTTGTGAGTGAGTTTTTCTCAGTTTTCCTTGTGTGTGACTTTCTCTCAAAGGCTTTATTAGAACTTAATGATAAAAATAACAACAATTTGCATAATTTATAAAATACGTTTTATCGATAGAAGTGCCTTTAGTCAAGAATGTTTGTGAACTTTATTCTTTGTCGTATGACGAAGAGGAAGAGAAGCATCATAATATAAGTAGATCTTTGCGTGACAAAGCTTTCGCGATTTATGTACAGTTCAGTATAACTAATTACCTTATATAGGTAGGAGAATGCAGATTCAAAGGATATTAAGCCACCAAAACGAGTAGAAAGAGGATATTCTTTAGTAATTAAATTATTTTTTAATTTTCTAAAAGTTGATAATATAACGTTTTTGAAAATTAATAAAAAAAGTTAATAAACAAATAATTAATATATTGACAATTGAGTGGAAGAAGAGTCTATATCAAAAAACGCTAAAAGAAGAAGTTAAATCGGTTTGAGCTTGAAGAAAAGACTAACTCGGCGTTCGATTGAAGAAAAGGCTACCTCGGAAATCGAGTGAAGAGGGGCTACTTTAACTAATTATTTCTCGTGCTAAAACTTGTAATGAGTAACGATAAAAAATGGATAAATGCATGTTTATCGAAAAACATAATTTTCCTATTTTTATTGTTACCCATTATAAAATTAAATGCGTAATATAATTAGTCAAAGTAGGCATAAACGAAGTTACCCTCTTTTTCAAGCATTTTGTAAGATAGCCCCTTTTGTACCACTTAACCGTCAATATATTGCATTTTTTTATATCTGATTAGTAATTTACTACACTTATGGAATGCAAATATATAATTAACTTGAAAGTAACGTGCCGATTTAAACGAAATCTTTATATCTTTTAATAAGGTCTATAATATAACTTGAAACTTCGTTGTTCAATTTGATATGAGTAATCATATGAAATGTTTGCTAAATAGTTTCTAATACATCTAACAATTATTTACAGTATGATGAAGCAGTTGAAAAATTATAAATTTGCTTTCAATTCACCCCAGATTACGGTATACAAATTTCAGTGCTAAGTAGAAAACGAATATGCCCTAAAAGTAAATTTTTATTTTCAAACTCTGTTTTCATCATTATAATACCTCTTTCTATAAGAATATAGAATTTCAAAATCTTGCTACTCAACAAAAGCAGACGTACACCATTATTTCAAAAGAATTTACAATGTAAAATCCAACTAGCAGCAAACTCCGAGCGCGCTGCGGTCTTTTATTTCGATCGATTTCGCCAACTATCCGAAGAATTTACCGAAGAAACAATCCTCCGCGGAGTTTCCAGCTTCCTCCGTATATATAGTAACTGTACGCGGCGTACTTCGCCCCCCCTCTCTCTCTCTCCAAAAACAAAAAAGGGCAAAGCGCACTCCCGCCAAAGAAACGATCGCCGCGAGAACTTTGCTTCGTTTGCCAAAGATTCGCGGAATATAATGGTAACCTCTCTCGGCAAAAGAACAAAGCGCGTGAAAATTTTAACGACCAAAGCGCCCCGCCGGGGCGGCAGAGAAATAGTCGCGCGGTGCAAAAGTAACCTGTTATAAAGCACTGCGCAGCGCTACTTTTCAAAGGTATGTGTACAGGCGGAGGTGTAGAGTAGAGCTCTGAATATACAAAAGCCAGGCCTCCGGCCTCCCGTGTGAATTCGATACGTCGACTCTGTGCCGGTCGGTTCGAGCGCGATATCGCCGAGCCTTTGTGCACGTCTTTTTCGTCCCTGCTGCTCTTTCTAAGGCTGTTTGAGAAGCCACGAGCGTTTTGCACGCTTTAGGGAAAAAATTTCGTCCAGTGTTTTAAATTTTTGTATGCTTATATATGCTGAATACTGGAAGCCAATACAATTAGATTAATTTGATTAGATCGATTATTGGAACATAAAAATATTTAAATACATATTGGTATTATTTATTATAGAATAATGTTAAGTAGAAGTAAGAACAGAGCATTCCATGTAATGATGCATTTATTCGGAGAGTACGACGTGAGAGTTATGACGTTGTTATGAAAGAGGGCTTAATTTAATTTATCTAAATATTTGGTTTTTATATGTTATTTATTAATTATTTTATAAATATTTAAATTAATAATTTTGTATTTAAATAAAAAACTGAAAGCTTTGTTAAAAAACAGAGATAAATAGATATAATAGCACATTGTTGTATCAGTGTAAGTAGAATAAATCATGTGTGGTAAGACTATGATGCCCTTCAACCAATTCGATCCCATGGCTAGTCAAGTGGAAATAGCATCAAAGTAACATATGGAATCCGTCTCTGGTGATGAAAATGCATCATTACCATAAAACAGTTTTATAAATCAATTGTTCATAAAAAATTATTACATGGGCTCTAGCAGGTTCAGTAAAATAACTCGTTATTGTTTGTTTGTAACATAATAGGACATCGAGGCATGTAGGTATAAATTATACACGATATAAACATAATACACACAATAAAACTTGTATTTCCACTTTATTCGTTTCAAAATCGATACTAATCAACATTGTTCCCAATAAAAATCAATCTGACAAGAAACCTATCTTCCTTCTCAACCATTACCGCTCTTAAAGACAGTCTCGAATCGATTTAATTTAGCGCTCTCATCCCTCCGTCTCATCGCCTCTGGCGCAATAACGATAACGAAATATCGCGCTCGACGCTTATACGAAGATTTTCCGCGGCGACACTGCGCTAAGCACTGATCGTCAAAGACGGGGCGCGAGTATTACGAAAAATTTGCCGTCTCTCTCTCTCTCTCTCTCGCTCTCCGCCAGTATTATTTACCGAGGGATACAGCGAGACTCGATGAGTGTCATTAAAAATTTCGATGTAAATTAATTTACGGAGTAAAGGGATTTCGCCGGCGCCACTACGCTACTGGCGTCGAGGCAGGTGTATATAGCGCACACTGTGGAGGGTATAGAGGAGGGGCGTAATGGCTCGGAAAATGAAGTTCTTGTATAGCCTGCGCCTCGCTTACTCTCTCTCTCTCTCTCTCTCTCTCTCTCTGCTTCCTCCTTTTCGCACTATAACCCCTTTGCAGCCCCTCTACGATGGCAACCTCGCTAACCTTCAACTTCACCGTCTCTCTCTTTCTCTCTTGCTGAAAAGAGAAAGAGAGGAAGAGAGTTTGTGCCGCGCCATTATCTTAAGTAAACAGTCTAGGTATAGGCGCGGCGCTTTTGCCAGTGGCAAGAGAATGCCGAGCAGATAAAGTCGCGCGTTATCAAAATCCAGAGCCGAAGACAGCACGACGTCGTTAATTCCGTTAAGACTTCCAGGCCCTCACCCTGCCCGCTGCACTCGCAGAGATACTGCGTTATAAGCGCGCAGTGTACAGGAGTGCTGTGCTGTAAGGCTCAACTGCGCGAGGATTACATAGTCGGAATCTCTCGTTCTCTCTCTCTCTCTCTGTCTCTCTTGACTCTCCGCCCTCTTTTCGGTAAGTTGAGAACAACGACGCCTCTCACGTAAACATACACAATTCTGATAGTTTTTCACTCTGAGGGGTGATTTCTTTATAGCGGAAAGGATCCTGTAAAAGGCTCTTAAACTCACGTCAAAAACCACATCACTTTTGTGCCTTTTATGAGCCTGAAGGGCAATTCCACTAAACTGCAATCAGCATAACTTCAAAACTTCTAAACACTAACACCGAGTGAGGATCTGGAGGGCGTCGTCATACCATTTTGCAAAAGACGGATGTTCAGCACTGATAAGCTGAAAAGTTTTACCGGGGGAGGAATGGGAGAGTTAAGGAAAATAACATTTTAAAGTTAGAGAATCAATCTTTTCATTTTTCACCATCAGAGGACAACAGCATCTTGTTCTCTGTCTGATCGGCAACTAGATCTTCATCTACTCAATATATGGCTGGACCATCGAACTCAGCACATAAGCGCGAATTTTCAAATTATTTTTGTACAAAGACTGTTATTTCTCTTTTTTCTACATAACTTCGCTGGTGTCTGTGTACGAGAAATACCAATAAATACCAATTTCAAATTAACTAGTTAAGGGTGTATTATACCTATAAATCATGAAAAAACCGATTTTTTTATAATTTATTTTTGATTTACAAGCTATAAATAACTTAAATATAAAGTTTTAGTTATGAATAAAACCATCAAAAAATTGGACAGTCTTTAAGTGATTATTTGTAAATTACTATCTTTTTAAATTCGCGCATTTTTTGGTAGTTGCACAGATCGCAGCGCCGTACTGCGTTGAAAAGGCGTAATCTAATCATATGTTCTTGTGATTGCGTACTTCCAAAGTTTTCAAGAAGTATAGGGGTTTTCAAGATCATAAAAAATAATATAAATGCCAAATGGATTACTGCAATACATTTATTCAATCAGATAAGTCAGATCTTACTTTATCAGTAGCTAATCTAATTTTGTATGTATTACTTTGTGATATTTTTTTTTCAGTAAATCAGCATACCGTACCAAGGAAAAAAAAAGATCTAAGTCAACTGCACATGAGGAAAAAATAAGTTTGACTCAAAGGGATCACATCTAGAAAGATATTCAAATATATTACTGGTATGTAAACTATTTTTACTTCTAAGCGTATGATTTTTCTATTTGATACTGAAGTAACATTAATCTCTTTCAGGTTACAAATAACACGCACTGCATGATTGAGATGATGAAATCATGTTTTGTACTTGAGAATAGCTGCTGAAGTGGATCAAAATGTTATAATATAGACTGAGATGTACTGTTTGAAGAAATTATAACATTAGTGAAGTATAACTTTAAATGTAATTTTCTCATAACTGTATTTTCAGAGCTTGCGCGACACCTGCAGAGTGAATCGATGCATGGATTTTGATGATCCAGGTCATAAAATGTTCCTTTTGAATGCTATTTCGGACTGAAGCTATTTAGAAACATCTAAGAATTGATTATCATGTGAGTATTCTAGTCTAAATGTGAAAAATTGACAATTTTAATAATAATTATAATTATTTTGACTTTCAGGTTATCAAAAAATATAAATAAATTAAAATTAATTTCTCCAACTAGCTTCAGTCCAGAACGACATACAAGAGGAACAATTTAAGACCAGCATGACCATCCTAAAATCCTAAAATCCATGCATCACTTGAGTCTGTAGGTTACGTGCAAGCTAAAAATGTTCATAGACTTATATATCCCCCTGTAAAGGGTCTCATCAAGGGTGATTTTTGTAAGAAATGTAGTCAACTTTAAGGATCTATTCATACTTATATTTTAATTGTTTTCCTATTATTTTTACTGATGGAAATCTTTCAAAAGTGCTGTAGGAATTGTACCCCCTTAATTATTTATTGTAAAATAATTCAAAATATGACTATACGTTGACCATTGCTGACTAAACGTAGATTTACTCTACTGATTTTTCAGGCTTGGGCTGACTATACTCAAACTTTCTATGCGTCGTTCACATTATGGCTAACACGCCTTGCTCTAAATGTAAGAAGATTACAAGAAGAAATGCTATTATACATAGTTGTTATGTTTGCTTAAAATCATACCATGATGTATGTTACAGTATGATAGCATTACACAGAGACAGATTTATCTGCCTAGGCTGTAAAATTAGTAGAGCGAATAAAACCAGTAATAAAAGCAAAACACCTGATTTTCCAACAATACTGATGTACTAAGTAGTACAGATACTACGAATAAATCGATTATGGAGAGCCTTAATAACAATATTAAATTGTCTAATAATGTCAGCGTGAGAGACACACTTACCGCACCCACCCCCACTATTGCGTCGTTAAAGTCTAACACAGCAGAGAAACAAGCTCATAATGTATATTCTCAGGCATTGGGTGGTATAAATTACTGTACTATGCCATCGAAAATGCTCGATCTGTTTGACAAACAGTTTCTAATTCTTACAATAGTAATAGACGATATTAAATAGTTTGTTATAAGGAAACTTGATGCTGTAAGTGACACTGCCACTTCGACTACTGTCCCATTAACGGAGTCGTTGTCTGACAAACTGACTGTTCAGATTTTGTTACTTGAGTAAGAGATTGATAAGCAGTCATCCACGCTGGCGGATCTGCATAACGATCGTGTGTTGTTGTCGCACGAAAACAAAGTTCTATAAGAACAAATTAACAATTTAATAACATAGGTCGGAGATATGCTCGGTGGCAACAATAATCATCAATTTAGCGATGAATATGCAAATGAGTCACATATACTAGTTTCCTAGGCGACTCCTCGGAATTTGTAACCCCGAGTACGTCAAGTGTAAATAGGATTCATACGCAGTACCGTCGGCCTAGTACACTTATCTCGCGCCATAAGGGCGATTCTACATCGAATTGTATCCCAGTGGCTGCTCATGGTGGACGCAGATTCAGCCATGGCAAGAGAGAAGACAGTAGCGATGACGTTGATCCAGAGCTGACTGTCACAGGTATAGTTGATTGTACTCGAACTAAGACTGACCCTGTTAAGGTCGCTAATGTGATCCTCAGCACCGTTCTGCCTTCTCTCAGTAAGAATGATATCGTTAGTGTAAGGCAATCCGCTCCCCTTATGATGAAGGGCAGAACCCCCAGGGCGGACACTGAGGGCCCCGCTAGACCGCCACCTTTGATTGTCCGTATCACAAGTGTAGCTAAGAGGGAAGAGATGATGCAGTCAAAAGCAATACTCACTCACTTTAATACAAGTGATATAGAGCTCTCGCGGCTGACGTCATACGAATATTTTTATTAATGAGGTTCTAGAGTCAAATTCTTACTCTGAATTTTTAAGCTTAAAATTTATCGGCCAAAAATCTTGGATTTAAATTCGTATGGTGTAGACGGGGTAAGTTCCTCGCTCGATAGCGTGAAGGCACGCGAGTACACGTGTTTAAAACAATATCATACCTTAATTCCTTTGTAGATTTATATAATAGCGCTAGCAACAACATCAATAATAACAACAATAATAGTAACAACAACAATAGCAATAGTAATAGGGACAAGACTATTAATAATGGAAATAATACATAAGTATCACCACAATACACTCACGAAGATTGTAACACAGGCAATAATAAACACAATGTCAATAGCAATAAAGCACAAACTACAGGGATTGTACAACCAGAATCAGTGTGACCAGATGTAGAGAAAACTCGTGAGACGGACAAGAGAGTGAATATGAGAGCGGGTTTTATTAATTTAAATTCTATTAGACCTTGTATCAAGAAACTTCGTCAACATTTTAACGAAGGCCAATCTTATCATTTATTCAGAGTGGCTGAAACGTGACTGGATGACGAGATGGACAACAATCTCATTCAAGTCAATGGTTACTCGCTTGTGCAGCAGGATAGAAATGTACATGGAGGGGGGGGGGGTTGCACTTTACGTTCGAGATAAGTATAGGGTCAGAGTACTGGCTGAGTCAAACACTGATGGACCGGATAAACCTAACAAGCCGAGTACATCATGTGCAAGATACACTATGGTGCACAAGAGCTTGTATTTATCACGGTCGTCTAAAGAGCCCCTGCCATTGTATTTATTAAATATTCGGATTTTGTCGACAAGTTGAAAAAATATTTTGATGCATACAGTCACAAAATTATTATGGGAGATTTGATTGCATATATGTTGATCGTCAGTGACGAAGCGAAGTTTCTTCGCAAACTTACTGCTGAACTGTCACTTCAAATTGTCCAACACGGGGCTACACATCATGCCGAAACATCGTACACATGGATTGACGCCATACTTGTAGGCAGTAATGACGTAGTGACGGAACTTACAAACCGTGATTCAACTTGGCCTAGCAAACATAACATCATTGATGTCGCCATACATGTACATGCGCCTACTCTGTACGAGGAACCTTTCTCGTACAGAGATTATAGGAACATCAATCCCTTAGAACTACAGTCTTTCTTATCGAGTTGTGACTGGTCTATTTTGAATGAACGTGATGTCAACCTCGATTTAGCGCTGGACTGCCTTAATAATAACTTATTAAACGCAATAAACAACTTAGCGCCTATAAAACGAGTTAAACCTCGTAAAAGTAGTCCAGCCTGGGTTGACGTCGACATTGCGTGATGCACAATTTTATAACGAAATCCTAAAGTTGCATAACGAATCTTTGCTTAAGATGGAACAAGCGCGTATTTTTTATTATCAAGGTAGACTGCTGGAAAAACAGTAGGGCGATATATGGAAAGAATTGCACAACTTGGGACTTCTCCCTAAAACCAAGGGAAGGTTGCATGGGTTTACAGCGGAGGAACTTAATACTCACTTCGCGGGAGTCTCCATAACTGCTGATGAAAATAACGAAGCTATGGATGTTATAATGAAATCGGCAAGTGATGACGACTTGCATGATTCTACGCTCATGTGGCAGCCTCACAAGGACATGGTTATAAAGAAGATTAATGGAGTATTATTTAATTTGAGGTCCTTTAGACAGTATACCACTCAGGATCTGCGCAAACATCTGGCCATGGCTTTAGTTCTTCCGCGCATTAACTATTGTTTTGCTGTCTATTTAGATGCGTCTCTCGAATAGCGTATCTGGCTGTAAAGACTGCAAAATTCATGTGTGCGCTACGTTTTAGGTGCTAGGAGGGATGAGCACATCACCCCTTACAGGCTGAAATTAGAGTGGGCAAAAGTTGACACAAGAAACATAGTATTCATAGCTCAATTAATGTATCAATAACTATTATATTAATGTATTAATGTATAAATAACTATTGTATTAACGTATTAATGTATAAATAACTATTATATTAATGTATTAATGTATAAATAACTATTATATTAATGTATTAATGTATAAATAACTATTATATTAATGTATTAATGTATAAATAACTATTATATTAATGTATTAATGTATAAATAACTATTATATTAAGAAACCAGAGTATTTAGAACCATTCTTGAAAAAGAATAAATCGAATCGACCTGCTAGGGGTGATGTAAGGGAGCTCTCTATTCCACACATGCGTACTGAAACTGGAAGAAGATCTTTCCAAGTACAAGGTGCGCATTTGTGGAATTCACTCCCTCTTTCAATATGCACGTTACCATGAAACAAAGCGTTTAAGGTTGCGGTCAAATAACATTTGACAAACATTGACTAGATCGTGATGTCCGAAGTTATTTAAATTATTTTAGTTAAGTCCTACGTTTAATATGTATGATTGTAATTTATAGCAGTGTATGGATGAGTGATTGAAATGGAATAAAAGTGTAAATGTAAATATTGTATACAAATTTTAATACTGACGTGATAGATCTTTTCATAGACTGAATTGCAATTTTAAAAAAGAACCTGACGAACTTATATGATATTAATAAATTAGCGAAGAACGTTAAGTAATTATTCTTGCGACGATCGATATATGATATTGCTATTATTAAATTTTTGTATTTTTTGTGAAAGCAAAATAAAGGCTCTCTCTCTCTCTCACTCTCTATATCTCTCTCTCGCTCTCTCTCTCTCTCTCCCTCTCTCTCGCTCTCTCTCCCTCTCTCCCTCTCTCTCGCTCTCTCAGAGAGAGTGGGCACAACGCTAAATGTTTGTATATAAAGGTGAGCTGCAGTTAGAGCTTTATTATTATTCGGCTTTCGACTACTCGTCGGGCAGTCGGATAATTGTTGTATTTGGAGTCAAGAATGAATTTGATACTTTTAGAGTTTAGCGAAGCTTTCGTTAAATTGAAGTGATACTGAAAGTGGGTCAGGCTTAAATTATCGAGTGCTGATAAACTCTATATAAAGTTTGATTGTTATTGTTGTTGTTAAAATTATAAGCTAAACTTTATAAAAAACAAAGAAACACATTTATGTGTATTTTTGAAAAATTGAAAAATCATGGTACAGATGCATTAATCACCTATAAACATTATTTTCTGCTTTATGGCACATTAAATTATGTATGGTTGGTTTAGCAGTTTAAAATTTCGGAAAGAAGGAACAAGATGATTCGTTGTGTGCCTAGCGGGTCAGATGTGCGTGTCTTTTGTTTTTCGCCATGTAGCAATTTTAGTCTGGCGTATCTGTTAAGCCAGCAGTTACTTATGCTTCTTACTTAGTATCGGCTTACGGAAAAATAATATGAAAGAAACGCCTGAAATTTTTGTCGTGTAATAATTTAAAATAAGACAGTTATTAATTGTTTACTTTCATAATCTTACAAGGAGAATCATTCACTGATAGCTAGAAATGAAGAGTAGACCCCCATAGTTCTTGTGAATGGATCGTTTTTCTAAAAATATCAGCTATTCTATTCCAAATATGCTTTATATCATTAAAATATGGCATCTTAAGTTGTGATTCTAACTCCGCATCTTTTTGCAATAAAAAAATCGGCTTGAAAGTATCTAAAAGTAGGTAGAAAGAGCTTCAATTTAAGACCTGAAACTTTAAAGAATATTAATCTGAGACAAAGTTATTAATATTGAAGTTATCAACGAAAAATGCATAAATATTCGAGGAAATTGAAGTATTTGAAATCCGTTGACTTTTCATGCATTTTTCGTTGATAACTTCCATTGTTAATAACTTTGGCTCAGATCAATGTTTTTTAACGTTTTAAGTCTGAAACTAAACCTCTTTCTAACTTCTTCTAGGTACTTTCGGGTAGATTTCTAAAACGCAAAAACATGCGCAGTCATGATCACAACTAGAGATACCATTTTTAAATAATGCATATTCGGAGTAGAATAGCTGATATCTTAAGAAAAAGAGCTCATTCACAAAAACTACAGGTGCTATGCTTCATTTCTAACTATCAGTGAAAGATTCTCAATGTTTCAGAAAAATTCGGGACCCGCATCCCTAATACTCTCCTTGTTAGTTGCAGATAATTGAAAAATTTTATTTAACAACGTCTGCTCTTGTTATACGTAAATTTGTGTCTTACTATATAACATTCTTGTGTCTTGCTTTTTTCAAGAAACAATGTTTCCTAATTTCATGTAAAATAGTTTATTTTTTTAAGAAGATAATTTCGCATAATCAGTAAAAGTTTACTTATAATAAGACTTACTTCAAGAAACCCCAATTTTTCAAGTGCAACAATATTCAGTAAACTTTTTGTAGTTTTAAATTTCTTGAAAATCTAAGCACTTCAACTGCAATTTTATCTTTTTCAATTATCCAACTACCAAGCCGCAACTTCAATATACCGCATTTTCAAAATATTCGCATCTTCTACCCGATCCGTCGCGATCGCAGTATACACCTCGGGGAGCACATAAAACCCACAGCGTCTAACATTCTGGTGCCGCTCTCGGCGGAAACTCGCAGTGCTTGAGCGCGCGCGGCCGGAGACTGCCCCGCGTGCCGATTATACGCTGCATCTGCAGCTGCAGTAGCATCCGCGCGAGCGCGTAGACATCGCATCGGAATCGGGAATCCGGCGCGTCCCCGGTATGGGAGCAGCCCCCGCGTCTTCGCGAACGGGCCTCACTCGGACGATGACGACGACGATGACGACGTGCATTCCCTGCCGCTACGGAAGGAGAGTCGAACCCGCCTGACGCGTGCCCCGAGATATAGACGAGCCGGAGCGGAGGAATTCGGCAGCCTGCGCGCTGCCTATGCGGATGCACTGGATTGTCCGGGATGCGAGGTCCGAGTGCAGCCGATTGATTCGGATGCGCGCGCGCGCGCGTTGGACTATATTGGGCATTGTCTTGCGGATTTCAACAATTCTGCTTAGACGTATTTTTCGCGCATAAGAATAGAGACAGCTTTATGGACTTATGGATCTTACGAATTATCTGAGATTAGTCACCGAGGCTTGTTTTTTAGCATACGTGCGCAGAAACGTTCGTTCGTAAAACTTAGCAGGTAATCTTTTTGTCACAAAGCTTGGTAACCAATCACACACGATTTTAGAGGCTTTCGCACGCAAAGAAAGAACAGGAAACAAATATTAAGACAGAGAAGGAACCAATCAATATAAGTGTCTCAGTAATGGAGTGCACGTATGTATACAAAGGTATGAATTCATTTTTAAGTATAAAAATTGTTTGTTGTTATACGTATAAAATTTACGTAACACGTAATAAAAAAAATTAGATAGCCTAAGGTACGCTAAAATATAAGTTAAAAAATACTTGCTTAAGGAGAAAAGTCCATCGAAATGTAGGAAATACAGAAAAAATTATTGTTCTGTTATAACATATATGATGTGCAAGCTACATAGCATTAATTAGATAGATCATTTTTATTCGTTAATAAAATTTAAGAACAAGAAAATAACAACAAATGAGCTTATACCTAGACTATGAAAATATTAACGCTCTCATTCATTCCTCGTCTCAAAAATATCAATTGATTTTTCGTCTAGAGAAAGTATCAAATAAATCAAACTATCATGAAAAATAGGATTTCTGAAAGGGAAATACTTGCTATTTCCAATACCAAAATCGGATTTTCTATCATTTTCAACCGAAAATAAATATGATCTTACAAAGTAGATAAAATAGAATTTGAAAATAAAATAATTTTTTACATATTTCGAACGGCCATATTTAATTAAAATATTATAATTTTAATAAAATATATAAAATATAATAAAAAAAGGTTCGAAAATATTATTTTAAACGAGAGTAACCAAGGTGTTAAATAAAAATATTCATGTGCGAAAATGAGTTACCTGCAACGTATCTCTCGATATTTATGGATCATACATAAAAGTTAATAAATTAAACATTTTATTAAGTTTCATAAATGTTCTAACAGAAACTAAATAAAAATGCTGCTAACTGATTTGGCTCATGAGCTCTCTCAAAGAGGTATCAGTCATAATGTCATATATAGTATATTATATTATTATGCATAGGTCAATAACTGTTGATGGATTTGGCAAAATAAGTAATATATTATAAAGCAAATTTGCTTGAGGAGTTCATAAAAATTATAAATGCCATACGTTTCAATTAAGTTTTTGCACACAGTTTGATTAGATTATATCAACTGGTATTTGAGCCCGGATAAGCTATATGCGCATACACACATATATGAGTCGTTTTATTGCAATAACAACTTAATTAGAATTAAGTTATTTTTGTGGCCACCTACGTATTTGTAAGACTTAAGTTTTGGAGAAAAAAATGCATTCAAAGTTTTTATTCCACCGGTTTAGGCACAAGCACGCCAGCGAAATATTTCAAAACTCATCAATAAATCTTCTAAAAAACTTGTTTGACATCGTATGCTACTAAATTAAGGGTTGTAGAATACAAATACGTAGGTGCCTACAAAAACAACTTAATTGCTAAATTGAGACAAAAAGAATTTTTTTTTATTTCTTTGGTCAAAATGTTCTTCTTGGAATGTATGTGAAGTTTTTTAGATTTTTTGAAACCCTTAGGTTCAAATTTGATCAAGGCTAAATACGAGCACGTAGTCATTTTTTAAATATTTTTTAGCAAATTTCAGCCTTCACGTATTAAACAAAATTAAATCTCTTTAAAGAACGGCAACAAGGGATTTTTTAGTAAATTTTCTGAATTTTTCATAAAAATGGTTCCAAAACCTTTTAAGGAGGTTCGAGCGCCAAAAAGAAAAATGTAGGCAAAAAGATAAAAAAAAATGTACCGGTTAACAAAAATGGTAGCTAGACACTGCTAAAATTTTATTTTAAATCAAACTTTTTTATTCGGTTTATGTGAATATATGAATTTTCTGTTAACTACTACATCTTTTCGTAAAAATGTTTACGCTGCTTGACATTTTTATAGCGACGTTAGGTAATAAAAATGTTTCTTTATATAGCAGAAAATTTTCATCTAACAATTTTTCTCTCTATTTTTACAAAAATTGTTTTTTTTTTAATAATAAGATAAAAACTTATTATTTTTTCTATAAAAATGTTTGCAGTACTGCCGGTAGTATAACGTAGCATGATTATATTAAGGTTGTTCTCCGGTGACTTTTTCAAAATTTCGAGATTTCTTTAATGATTTAAAAGTTGGTTCAACTTTTCCTTAACAAGTAGAAACAGCAATATAATGATATTTTACATTTCAAGCTAAAAAATTTCATAGTTTAGTCAAAGTTATTTATTGCAATTTCACGGTATTTTGCCTAATTTCGATCGTTTAAAGGCTGTGAAAATTAAATAGAAGAAAGTTTTTTTTTGTTTTTTAGCTTAAAAATGATCTATACTGTCTTTTAAAAGCTTTTTATTTATTTTTATAAATATAATAAAGTTTCCCTGGTAGAAACGTTCCCCATATGTTCGCCAGATTTTACTCTATTTTATAGGGAATGGCCAATTTCTGCTTAAAAGTCTGGACAGAAACCCCGCTACCTGTCGACGTTTTCTCGTCAGAAACCTGACCAACTTATGGTTAATGAATAAATAAATAAAAAATAACGTTTAACGCATTTTTATAAGTTAATAATGATTATTATGTCATGGATTTAATAGCTTATTGTTAATAGAATGCTAAGATATATTTGGGATAGATTCGAAATAAAAACTAAAAACTT
This sequence comes from Gastracanthus pulcherrimus, assembly GCA_949152435.1. Taxonomy (NCBI): domain Eukaryota; kingdom Metazoa; phylum Arthropoda; class Insecta; order Hymenoptera; family Pteromalidae; genus Gastracanthus; species Gastracanthus pulcherrimus. Next base: position 7,682,253 of record OX424576.1, on the reverse strand, counting down.
ATTTCATTAAAAGTTTTTTTAAGGCTAGAGTTTTATAATTAAATAAAACATAAAAAAATCAAATAAATAATCGAATAAAAATTTGCATGCTGTTTTAACGCAGAAGTATTATAATGGGATTTACATTTTCAATAATTTTTTAGGGTTATGTAAGCTATTTAGATTTTCTATAAATTTCTGGTCAGATGCTGGTTTATTTCTGGCGAACTATTAGGAAACGGATCTGCCCAATAGATCGTGAACCGACCATCTAATATGCTCAATTTTCTACCAGGGTTGGTAAATTTGTATTAATGTCTTATAAAATAAAGCTATATTTTTCATTATTTTTCATCAATTGCTGTTTTCGCGTTATTTAAGTTTTAATTCTTCTAAATGTTGTTGGCGCATACCAAAATAATCAATCTTGATGAAACTTTTAGGATACGTTCTTTGAAGCATTCTCAACATTAGTTAGCTGAAATATTTTGTAAATATTTATGACAAAGCTCATGTTAAACGATTTTATCAACAAATATGCACTGTTTTTAACAGTTTATAAACAATAAATATTTATTATTTTAAGAAAACCCATAGTTAAGTAAAAATTTGTAGTTTCAGCTAACTTATTTTTATTTTACTGTCAAAAGAACTATCAAATTCTTTGGTTCATAAATGTCATTGTGGTGTCCGCCAACAACTTTTTTCGTACAGCCTAATCTTACTTAAAATAAACCTCATATTCTCAATAACTTCAATATTATTTGATAACATTTTTTTTAAATGTATGTATCAATTGATAATATAATTATAATAATGCCATGTTAATATTATTTTGTTAGCCTTAAACCTACGGAAGTTTTATTTTTCACCGGAGAGCCCCCTTAAAGATTAGACATTAATCAGCTACGTAGTTACCAAAATTGTATTTATTATCAGACTATGCCGCTCGAACCTCCTTAATTCAGAGAGCTACCAATAATTATTCGGTTATAACAGAAGATATAATCGAGGTACATGAGTTGATCATTAAAATAATGTATAATATCTTCTTTCTTTTATAAAAATTGAAATTAATATTAAAATCAGTAGATTATGTCAACTTTATTGATAAATGTTTCATAACAGGGATAGACAAGATTATTGAGTGATTTACAAGTTAAACTACTGTTAATAGAATACCAAATCATTTACTAAAAATACCCTAATTTTAATTAATAATTCGATTATTATTAGTTTATCACTCATTTTTTAAAATATGATGCATTTTGAATTCGATTGTTTCGATACGTCAATAGAAACAAAATAATTGATATAGTATTATTTACGTTTTCTTGAGGTATAAGGCTACATTAATATTATACTTTAAGCAATAAGTTAGGATACAAATAATCCACTTATTTATTTTACAAATTCCTTCTTTTTTTTTCACCTTCTCTTTTTTTCACCTTCTTTTTTTTCACCTTCTTTTTTTTCAGCCTTCTTTTTTTTTTCACCTTCTTTTTTTTTTCAACACATGTAAAGGGCTTTTGCCCGTGAAATCAATAAATAAATAAATAAATAAATAAATAAATTAAGAAAAGTTACCTCCGTTTGGGTAATTCGGATTAACATCAAATGTTACTCGCACAATAAAATAATTAGATTACTTATAGTAAAGATTACTTATCAATTATACATGTAATATTGCAGTTAAAACTGCATTAAGTTAGATAAACAAATGTTTCTAAAAACATTTTGTTGTACAGAGCTAATAATTATTGCATAGTTCATATCAGTCCTTGATACTAGCATTAATGTTTTGTTTTTTGCTTTTATATTATACTGAAACTAGAATATTAATATGCAGTGAAACAAAGAGATTATTATTTGGGACATTATTTTAATAGCATATGGGTATTTTTCATCTAATGCGTCAATTCATGTAACTACTCAAGATTTTGCTTGATTACATAGATAAAATTACGAAATAATTATTTTTTATTTAAGCATGTGTACCTCAATTAGACGTAACTGCGAAACCCACAAACATTATTTTTATTTGGAGCAGGGAACTTTATGTAAACAAATGTAATGATGTTCAAGCAGTACCATTAATATTTTTATTTTAAGCTACAACATATGTTAGACTTTGTAACCAACTTTTGTTGAAAAATCTATTCTTCGTAGTATAGATCCTCTGAAGAAAAATTCACAAGTAAAAGATTTTTTAAACTACATTGAATTACATTGAATTACATTGAATTACAGTTACATTGAAGTATTGTTAATAGTATGATTCATTCAATGAAAATAATGTTTATACAATAAATCTCAATCTGAAATAGTTGTCGAGGAAAAAGGAATAAGGCTGATAGAATTAGTTTAAAGAAATCCACAGCGAATTAACACTTCAATTATTGTCTTTATTCGATTACTCAGTTTTTACATTGAAAAAAAAATACAGAAAACGCACGCGCAAAGGATTCGCCAAGGAACAGCGTGAGCAGGACGATACACTTCTCTTGCTTAGCGCAAAAAAAAATAAGTGTGAATCCTTTGCGGAGTGCAGGATCTCGTGAGCCTTTGCGTACTTGAGAAAATACGGACATCTTGTTCAACCTTTAAAGCCGCCCGTCTCCCCGTTTTCTCCCAATGTCACTATGCAAGGCTACATTTTTTACTTAAACCTCTTAAGTATAACCTGTACGAAAGGTGACGTCTCGAGGCCCCCGGTTGCACTTGCGAGGGGCCTCGAGCGTACGCTTATCCCGCGTTTATCGTTTGGTGTTCTGCTCACGCGTCCTCAGTCCGCTCGTTACATTTTACGTCTTCCGATACGGGCCTCTGTTTTGTTAAACGTACGAAGACCACTCGCGTACAATTAGCAAGTTTGTTTTAAACTAACAATAATCTATATCTATTACAATAATACTCTTGTTCAATTATTCGTTTACGTCATTTTGCTACCAATTATCGAAAATAAATATCGCGACAAATATAATCATTAATGTATTAAAATCATCGGCTTAAAAATAAGGTTAAACATTCTAACAAATAAATTTATTTATATCAATCACCAAACTCGGCCTCACGTGTCGTTGACAACAAAAATATTTATAAGTATGCTCCTCTACATATTAATAAACCTCTTGTTAATTTTCTTTTTTTTCCACTTTCTATGATATTTGTAATTCCCCTGGTATCGAAAAATTTTGTAACTCCAATAATTATGCCAAATGAGTGGATGCTGTGCGACCACTCTACATACACGTTCTACATACTATATATATATATGTAAAATTTTTGCAATTTTTTTATTTTTATTTTTTTGTATAACGAAACTTTAAATTGACGTGTTACATAAAAAATGCCTATATGGAACCTTAGTTTATGTTAACAGTATTAACCAGTAATTATATTGAATATAGATTGGTATTACAAATATAAGTATACTCATATAGGTATCTATTTATCTATACGAATATCGTATGAACAAGTAGGGAAAAAATTTCAATTCACTTTAAACGTCTACATAGTGATATCGAAGAATTAAATTCGAAGTGTAATTGAAAATTAAACGAACTTACCTGTAAGTGAAGTTCGATTGTAATTAAACGAGAATCTCGTTCGAGATGATTACTATGTCCCTCCCTTAAATTACTAACCCTTATAATCTATAATTATAATCCCCAGTAATCATCTCAGACAATTATGTCAGTACAGTTCAGTTTTATTTTTTAACTTTGAAAATTGGTGCATTCAGCATTGTCCAACCCAAGATGGTCTACTACATAGTAATCATCTAGAACAAGATTCTCGAATAATTACAATGAATCTTCACTTACAGGTAAGTACGTTTGATTTTCAATTAATTTCTATCAGCTGTTGCAGGCATTATCAGCGGCGTACGGAGAGAGCAAAGAAAAAGAAGGTAAGAAAGTGTGTGTGTGTGTGTGTGTGTGCATGCGTGCATGTGTGCATGCTTGCGTGTGTGTGTGTGTGTGTGTGTGTGTGTGTGTGTCTGGGGATTGTTCAAAGCAGAGCGAGCACCTAAACGGCGGACTTCCGTTGCCAGATAGAAGGAGGTTTTCCATGTAAATTGGCCGACCTTGGCAGTCTCTCTCTCACACTCTCTAGAGTTATTCTTTTCTCTCCCATTATCACACGCCTTCGAAAACAGACGTGCAGCGGCTTGTGTGTAAGTGTATTGCATATTGATGTCCTCACTGAATTTCAAAAGTGCCATCTATGTGCTGTTGAACTTCCTACAACCCGTTTGTAACGGGTCTAGGATTTTTTTGACAGAAAGAAATGCTAGAATTTGGTTGTGTATGATCTTCTCAAGGACGTTACAAAGAAAGCTCATCAGTGCAATGGGACGAAACTTCGATACAGTCGATGGAATTGCTGTATTTTTAAGAGGTACGAGTACCAACTGAGCTCTCTTCCAGGCAGGCTCCGGGAAAAATTTCACTAGCTAGGGTTGAATTGAAAGCAGCTGCTAGATGTTGACCAAGTATTGGAGGGATACCATCTACACCTTGTCCTGAGAGTTGAAATGAGTCGCCAGCTGAAGCGATGATTTGCTAAGGTCCTCCTCGAATTCTGTCTGAGAGACGAAAACCCCCGCGAATTGGGTGTTAAGTTCGTCTGGGATGAAACCGGGCAGCTCTTCGTGAGATTGCGGTAAGAGCCCAAGACCATGTATTTCCTTCCAGAAATCTTTCTTATTTCAAAGGGCCTCAAAGATACGATTCTGTATCTCGCGCATCTGAAGTGCGTTTTTCTGCTAGGGAAGCTATGGGCTGATGTTCGAGTTTCAGTCTTTCATCTTTCTGGGTAACTGTACATTGGCCCATCAAGGTGGATCACAATATCAGTAATGTTGTTGTAGCTCGGAAACGAGGCTAGCATATTATTAGAGTCAAGTATATCGTCATTGCCATCCAATGATACTCGTAATATCAATCCATATGCGAGACACGAGTCGCGCCATGGTCCACAAGTTTGATGTTTATTTCGCACGCAAGTGTTCTGATAAATTCGTCATCGTCCGAGTCTATCAGCATATTCGCGTTCAAATGGCCCATTGTAACTCTATGCTGGTAATATACAGAATATTTAGGAGATTCTTGACAAGGTCAGAATTATGTGTGAAAGAGATTCCTGGATGCCTATAAATGACACCGATAAATATTGGGGTGAGGTCTCTGCTGTATGCTACACATAAGGTATTCAGGAATGAGCGGCTTACGCTCATCCTGCATTGACGGAGAAGTATACAATATAGTTGCCTTGTATGAATTGAGGACACACTGAACCACTCCCATGCCTTGCGTATTTCTATCTTGCCTACTTGTAGAATACCCATCGATCTGAACGCAACCATGCTCAACTTTTGAACCAAACTGCGACTCAGCAACACGGAAGAGGTGGTAGAAGGGATTGACTATAAGGAACTGTTTAAACGATTAAAAATGTCTATTAAGATATGTTGCATCTAAAAAGCCCGCTCTCAATTCCCCGCCATTTGCCTCCTTCGTATTACCGCGGACTAGTCAATCTTGGGGGGACTCGACAGACTTGACTGTACATTGTTGTCGCCCAATCTGCCCTCTTTGGTAAGCTATCCGATTACTGTTTGCTAGATCAATTGCAGGAAGCTAGAATATTCCGCAGATCCTTAGTCGATGCCAACGCAAGTGAGGTTTCACCATTCTCTTATCTAGGAAACGACACCCCCCCCCCCCCCAATGCCATATATACTTAAATGCCATATTGAAGGCTATTGAATTTAACTGGTTATATTTATCGAAAACTTCTCTATTAAGGTACTCATTTATGAAAATTTTAATAACAATTAATTTTGAAATGATGCCCTGGTCAAGAGGCGAAATATCAACGTCGCTAGGATGAAAACTATTGTAGTAAAATCCCTCTTTGTGCGCATAATATGTACTAGATTCCTATGTGAGAGGCGAATGGCCTACGGTGACTTGGATGGAGCAGACGCTTGTACTTGCTGCTATGGCCGCACACTTATTATCCGACAGAGTACGGCCACTTTCAAGATCCACCGGTCAGGCATCATGAAGGGCAAATTTAGCTTCCATGGCGGATAATTTTTCATCGACGGTTTGTATTTCGAACACTAGTGATGAAACTAGTTTCAAAACTTCAAAACCCTCATTCATTTTAGCCATCACGGAGATTACCTATTTTGCCATAGCTGAGAGACCACTAACATATTTCTCTAACCTACTTATGGTGACTCTGTTGTCTTCTTTTGTTGTATTGAAGTATTTGATGTAGCTATCGTGGTCCGCATCGAAGGTGGTATCGATTGATTTTATCAATTCTAAGAATCGTGGTAGTACTTTAATAAGATAGTAATAAACGTTTTAAAATTTTAATATACTTACAAAGTTTCCTACATTGTCTAAAAAAATTACTGAATACCTATTGAGTAGCCATTTCTGTTGTTTAACCCTTTCAAGCAAGAATTTTTCTAGCCAACGGTTTTTATGATATTTTGTATATGGCACATACATACAAACGTATATACATATTACATATAAATTTGAAAATATTAGTGTGCGAGAGAATTCGTTTGCTCACTGTACTGAAAATCATTTACAAAAAATCTATTTCTTCCGACTCAGCAACCTCGAGAGCATCGAAATCCACGAGAACCATACCAGATCCCAAAATTCTCATCTCCACAAAGCTCCCTCGTCCAAAAAGCAGGGCACAAACCACCGTCATCGCTTCCCACCTCTCCGCGCTCACGTACCAAAGATAAAAAAAGTCACTTCACCAAACAAGCTTCGCGCGAGCGCCTCGGCCCGCAAGTATATACGCGTCAATCGCCTGCAGCTGCACATACACGCGCCTCCGTGCGCGGCACGCTCGCGCGCGGAAGTTTAGAAAAGTTTGGAGACGCGCGTGTCGATGGCCCGCCGCCGCCGGATTATATATATACGCCGCGCGACGTGGCGGCCATCTCTCCGGGCAAAAATATATATTTATACAGCGCGAATTATCGCGATGCTCGACGTCACGTACTCGCGTGTGTAACCATTTATGATCTCTCTCGGGCGCGGCGCGGCGCGGAAGCGTATTATACTGTCGAGATTTATGAAGAGAGGCTGCAGAGCCGCGCCGCCGCTGCTGCTGCTGCTGAGCTCCGGCTTTATTGCTCATCGGATTACGATTTTTTTTGCTTTTTGCTCTCAGAGCTCTTGAACGCAGTTTTTTGCGCGGATTTCGCGTATAAACGTTGTAACTAAATTATTATTGTATATTCTGTTAATATTGAGTTAATAACGTGGTATTATGGGCTCTCGGGGAAATCGGGTTGAGCGATCATTTCGATTGCTCGTTACAGGAAACCAGTAGGTTTATATTATGATATGAGCTTCTGATATAATACAAAAAATTCACGAATTAATAAAATATATCTTTTTGTCAAATAAAATTGAATTATACATTATGTATCTTTTGGACCGCAATTATAAATTAATATGTGATTTGAACATCTATAGATTTTTCATTTAGTACAACACTCATACATGCATATATGTGGTTTCCAGGCATAACCACTCATTCCATTGCCATTTGAATCTATGCAAAAGAAAAGCATAGATTGGAAACAATCGAAAATAAAAGATGGACTTTTCAAACTTTTTACTTTTTACATGGAAGTATGCCATGCATAGGTGCCAAAATTAGTAAATACTTTCTGTAAATTTACGCGAAATCGTGGATCCCAAACATTAAAATGCTTATAAATGTGAGAACTATTGAGATTTTTCATAGATACTTTATGATAAAAAAATCTTTGGATCAGATACATATTATGTATTTACACAAAAATATGCCTAAAGTAAAATTTTTCGACATGGGACAGGCCACGGAGGGGACATTTTCCATAATTAGCCGCTTGTAACTTTACACTAGTTCATAAATATGTAATTTATATAACCAAACCTACATAAAAGTGTTATATTTTTTATGGATCTGAAAACAGGCGGGACAAAAAATCGCAATATTTTGCAAATCAGCCATATTTGAATATTAGGAAATTAGACTAGTTATTGACTTGTGAGTCTTAATTCATTCATCTTTCCTTCCCAACGGTTGCGTCTCTCTCTTTCATGCCTGCTCTATGTCTCGGCCTTCTTCTCTCATACTGATTATTACAAGCTATATAGAACTGTAGTGAAATAAGTCCATATTTCAAATTTTGCAAATATTAATAATTATTTTGAAGTTTACGAAATAACGCATAACGTTTTAATTCATTATTCTTGTCATTAATAATGTACTATAAAACTAGTATATTTATCTATTTCAATTACTCAAATTACTATCGGATTCATCATAAATGTTGACAGAATTACAGCGTTTGCAAATTTTTAGAAAAAAATTCAAAATAAATCTATTCTGAGCGTTCTAGATAATGATCGTGTTTAAGTAGAAACAGACAAACGCAACCAGCCATTTAAGATAATTTCGCTCGACTGTATTGAATAATAAACCAGCATCCTGATAAAGTGCCTACAAGCAATAATTTTATAATTCAATAACCCACTTTAGCGCTCGCATCTCACGAAAATAAAATTACCCACCGAACTTAAAAATAACAGAGGCGCTCAGTCAGTCCAAATTAATCCACGACATTCTGTCCTTATATAAAATCAGAGCCACGCGCCAGCTCTCGACTTGCCGAAAATTATTCATTTTCATAAAATAAAGAAAAACGATTTGCGAAAATAGCGCGAACGGCGAGTATAGCCCGATCAGTCGCCATGCATCATCACGCGAATAACGATAAAAATCAGTCTTCCTCATGGATCGCGAACGTAATAACGACGCTGTCGTAAATCGTGTCGCCATTAGCATTTTCTCTCTGAGGCGTTCACATGCCTCGAGATGGGAATCGCGCGAGGGGATCCTTCTTCATTGTTCGATAAATAGGAGAACCGGCCGGCCGGTGGTTAGCATCCCCTTCGCGTAATAACGTACGACGTTGTGGCTGGGCTTCTACGTGGTCTCTCTTATGAGGTTGGAATGAAGAGTTCGTATATAGGCGCGCGAGAGAGAAAAGTGCGAGCCCGGGAAATGAAGAAAAAGCACGCACTCGTTGAGATGAGAGGCTTGCTGAAGGTATAAGGTGAAAATCCCAATTTTCACTCGCTTCGTATTTTTTCTGGAATTATAGATTCTTTTATAAAAATTTCTGTGCTTGTTTATTGAAACACAAGTGACTTTGAATAATGAAAGTAGAATTGTAATGTATTAAAGTACATAACGTCGTTAAATGTAATGAAATAGGTTACAGAACAATGTATAGTAAAAATATTCTTAATTCTACTCATGAAAAATAACAATGTATCTTCTCAGTGTATACAAAAATAGAACAGAAACATACAGAAATTAAAAATTACATTTGAATTTCTCAATGTAAATTAAAATGCAACTCAGGTGTTTATATTTAATCTTGAGAGTTAACACTAAACTTTTAACAACTACCAAAATTTGATTTTTTTCCAAAATATAGTTGTTTCTTTCATAACTTTTTCTGAATATTTTTTTTACACTTATACCTTTACTTCTATTATCAACGCCTCAAGCTCCAGTTATGCTTTAAGTGAACAATATTCACGCTGTTCAAATTGGACCAGCGTTTGCCACGACCTCCGAGTAAAAGTAGGTACAGTTAGTGTCCTCTATTTAATTTTCTTCTATAAATATGTTAATTACATTTTGCATTTATTTTATATCGGTAATTATATTATCTGAGCCGTAACTTGGTATCCTATAGTTACAGATATAAATTTGTAGAATCTGCAGTTCTTCATGCTCAAAATCGATTTCTTTTTTCAATACGGTAGCTTAAATATTACCAACAAAATTAGAAAATTTGCTAATTTATTTAGTGAAGACGTTATATGATTAACTTGAAAATTTGTAGATTGAGATGAACATATCATAGTTACCCATACCGAAACTTTATCATGATAAAATAATTGTATAATTCTCGAGTAAAAAGAAACTTATACATATTTATATAAGGATAAAACCCAAATATAATTATATGCAATTTAAGGGCCCTAGCAGAAGAAATTACGTAGTTATCGTACGCCACTGCAATAGTGTTGCAAACATTTTTAATCGAATTTTACAAATGCAGACTTAGTAGAAACTGTAACATTTAGTACGCAAAGTTTGTAACCATTGCTTACGGCATACGTCAAAGTTTTTGTGTTAATCCCGTCAACCGCATACGACATCTACGACATTGTCGAAAGTGTTGTGCGACATCTACGTCAGTTGCTGTGCTATAGGCTTAAGGTACTACAAGACATTTTTTCTTTGAAGCTAAGCACTGTTTAATGACTCTTAAACCTGATTAAACCTGTTAAAGAATTTACTACAATCGGAAACGGCAATGCTCACGAATTTCATTAATAATTTTGATTGATAAATATGCATAAAACATATAACAGCAAAACACCGATCTTACCGAGCGAGCGCAAGCAAGAAAGGAGTTTTCAACTATACTTAGTTGTAGATTAAAATTCCTAACGAAAAGACCATTGTGTTGATCACAAAATACATGATCTTAAGAAAATACGCCTTTAAAGATATTAGTTTTGAATATTTTCTACTGAAATCTCCTGAAATTAGTACGGCATTTGTATATTAGAAGGCACTTAGATTGACAGGGTCGATTTTTTAGATCAAAACAACCATATAGGATGGACAGCTAACCTCATTATAGATCTTAATCTGCAATCCATAGGCCACCACGATCAGCGTCCTTCATAAAAAAATACCAATTGATAGATTCCGTGTTCATTCTGCTTCACCTTAAACAAAAACTGCTAAAAATCCTCATCACCTCCGAACCTCGCTCACCTTACATCAAAGAATCAGTCTTAAAAAGAAACAATCCCAAACCGGAACCTCATGTACACCAAGAAAACAAGAATAAAGGAAGAATTCACGATGCCGAAAACGCGCGCACGAGAATAAGACACGGAGCAGCAGCGGAGAATCTCGGAATAAGAGAAAGTCGAAGGTGCCTGGGAAAGCCTCCCTATACCTCATATACCTCTCGCTGTAGCTCGTCAATATCCGGAGAGCGAGCGGTCGAAACGCAGCGCAGGAGCCTCGATTCCTTTCTATCGTCGCGTCACCGAATATACGTGACGGAACTCGACAAGCAAGCACCCGCGCGCTGCATCTCCCTCTGTATATAACGTCGGCGTCGGCCAAGCAAGGCCGCGCCATCACGCCGAACATTGTTCCATTTCGCTTGCTACACTACTCATACGGAGAAAGAGAGAGAGAGAGAATGAGAGAGAGAGAAACATATAGGGGATATATAGGGGAATCCGTTCCTTTTTATACTCGGGGAGTAGCAGCAGCGGCGGCAGCAGCAGCCAGCAGTGATTTCGCGGTAAAGGAATTCCGATATTGCTATCGTCGTACAGTCGTCGTATATACCGGCCTTTCACGATTTTTAAGGAGATGGAAGAGATTGAAAGGGGGAGGCGCGGGCGAGCGGATGTGTGTATGGATTCGCGCGGGCCTGAGTTGTCGTCTTCTTTCGGGGGGAGTTGCGAGAGGAGGCGAGACGCGACCTCTCGGCAAATTGCGTTACGCCGTCGGGGGCAAGGAGTTGAACGTGTTTTCTCGGGCTCTCCGCGGAGGCGCTTCTTTTACGTTTTCTTTTTTTGTCTTTATTTGGTTTTCGATTTGTCGTAACCTCGTTGCTGGGGGGTCGAGAGCTGTATATTGTTCATGAGTCATGAGATTAGACTTTGTGTTGGAATAACGAGATATTGCTTTTGAGGTGGATTCTGCTAGCTTCTTTTGACAAAATTGAGAAAAAGTTATTCTGGTTTTTTTGTATGTTTTCAAATATTTGAAGTGCCTGCAGATCTTAAAATTAGAAATATTGATTATAATATTAAAATTTTTAATGATTTTTTCTTATATAGTCTTTTCGCTTCAAGAATTTGCTTTGCGTAAGGTATTTTATAGTCATTGTGAAATTTTCACTAAATATGTCTTTATATACATATAAAAATCACAAAACCTCCTCTGTGAGAATGTAAAACTATCTGTTTCTTTATCTTTTTATTTTTCTTTTCCTAAAATGCTCGTAGCAAATATATATAAAGATGATGTAATATTCAAGTACACGATTTACTTAACATAAGGAATTCTTTCTCTCAGAGTATTTCATTTTACTCACCTTGAACAACATTAATTTGACGACCTTATATCGACGCTCCTCACGAAGACTAGCACATTTCAGGTTTCTCATTAATACTACAATACGTTTTTTTAGGAATCTCCTATAAAAATTAGCAATTTTCAGAGTTTTAAACAAAAACTATGATTTTTCCACAGGATCTAAGAAAGTGATAGTATTAATAAGAAAATCTAAAAAGTACTAAATTTTTCTAAGAGGCCTCTGAAAAGAACTAGGTGTTTTTGAGAAATCTCAAATATGCTAGTCTTCGTAAGGGATGTCGATATACTTCCGATATATTTTAAATGTAAATAAATGTTTCTTTATAATTTCTATATCTCAGTTTTATGCATTACCAACATAATTTACTTTGTCCAAAGTATAAATCAACTGTATTACAAAGCGAATGTGCAATTTGCAGTCTACATAAAAAATTCTTGTACAAAGTTCGACGCATCGAGCTTTATACAGAGCGGTTCATTCATGTCGGTTTTTTCACAAAAATCTTTGTGCACTTTGCGAAGTAAAGAATTTCGAACTTTGGACGTAACAAATGCGCCACGATTAGCTCTATATAGAGTCTTAGATGGACTCTATACCATGAGAACATAGCATGAACCGTTAGGTGGTGCGACTATATAACTGTATATTACTACAGTAATAAAAATATCGCTTCTCAAAAATTATATAAAAATTCATGTAATTAATAAACGAATAAATGGATTTACAATTATATTAATCACTGTGATTTAGTTCTTCAAAATATCGACTAGTCAAGCACGTGTTTTTGAGCACCTCTACCTGTGGCATTGGTTTTTCGGCAAATGATGTCATTACTGTTTGCAATACCTGCAATGAGCTTTTTCATGGAAAACCGGAATGCTCAGGAATATCTGCATCTGAGGAGAAAGTATTAAAGTTTAAAAGGAAGAAACCTTTAGTGGTTTATCAATGTTCTGAATGCACAGCAAACGGCGGTGAACACCCAGATCTTAAAGAAATTATTTTATTAATTCAAGAATCAATTAAAAATATTCCATCTATGATAGTCACTCTAAATAGACTGGACACCGAAATTAAGAGTTTTAATAAGCAAATGGAAGAATGTAAAATCATCATACATAAGATGCCTGCTATTGAATCAAATGTCGCCAGTCTCACTTCTGAGTTAAATTCAATGTCGGATAGTTTGATGAGCCAACAGCTGTCCAAGTCCTTGGGACTACGAGCTATAAAGTTGTTGCATAATTATATAAAGATCTGTTTCTTGTAAAGAGAATCTTATTAAACCTTATAAACTGTCATGAAGTAAAAGGTCTATTCTCAAACCGTACATTAAATTAAATTACGGACTGCGAAATCCCTGAAGTCTAATTGAATCTATAGATCATACATCATACTGAGCGTTTTCAGTTGTAAATAGATTGCGGAGAGTATGAAATATTCTTCCTAGTAATTTATGAATTATTCGAAAAATCTCTACTATTAAATCGACTTTGAAAAACTATACTGAATTTTATATGTAAACATGTGTTGAACAATCGCTGTTTTAGTATGCCTCAGAATGTGTTATATCTACGAATTAATATAAAATGACTATTAATGCGATACCTATCAATGTTATTATATTGTTTAGATAAAATGTATATTTTGAATATAATTATAAATAAATAAATCAATGAAAACTACGAATGAAGCCGGGATTTAAACCGAGGAGTTTCAAGCCACCGCTATTGTAATTAAGGGGGGATTATTATGTAAAACGCAAAAACAAAGAGCAAGTTTTGGGATTTTGCTTATTCATTTTTTCCGATCATTTATGCAAATAAAAGTCGCCAGAAAAATTATTTTGTTTATTTACAGACGTTCATCGATAGCGTAATTTTATACAGAATAAGATTCTTTTTGTTTTTCTCTTGATTTAGTTGAGTGCAGCGGAGACCACTCAAAAAGTTTCGTAAATATATGTTATACTCTTTTCTTAAAATAAAATCCCCAATTTAACCCATTCTTTCTCTGCATTTTGCATGATAATCCCTCCTGTTATCATCATCTTCCACAAGTCATAAAAATGTTAGGCCCATAATTCTTATATATCACTAAAATTCTATAAATTAAAGTATTTTCCGAAACGTACTTTTAATCGACAAAAATACAAGTATTTTCTCATCCAGGAATTCACAAAAAAACATTTTGTAATAAAAATTGCTCATCCCCGCTGCCAATACAAAATTTAATTCTCTGAGCGATTAATGTCCAGATGAACGCCCCGCAAATTGCATTCTTCAATTCTGTCCCGTGCGGCGCGGACCAAAATTATTAATAGGCCGAAAATCGCCCCGGAGGACGCCGCGCCTTTAGGAGACTCGCCGCCACGGGGCGCACACCGCTAATGCGATAATTCCCAAAGGGCCGAGCGAGCGTTCAACTTGCCATTAGCGACGGGGGACCACCTCGGACCTTGAAATTTCGCTGCCGCGACCGCGATCTATTACCCGCCGCGACTGCGCGGCACTCGCGCGCCCCGCCGCTCGTGGTCGCTTTTGAAGGCGAGTACATCGGGTTGTTAATGTAATCTGCGCGGGATGAAAGCGTAAGAGGGTGCATTAAGAATTCCGAAAGAATTCGGATTTCGAAATTTAAAATTGAATTTAACGTAAAATTGGTTAAGGTGGAGCTGCACCGAAAAAGGTCAGATTCTCCTGGAGTTCGTTCGATACTTCGAGTTTTAAGTGCGTTACTTAAATGTAAGTATATCAGAAAGTTAATTGAAAATCTTTTTTAAACTAAATGCATTTAGTTTTTATTGACAAATAATCATTGTAAATAGTAAAAAATTGATTGCATTAGACTTTTTTCAGCGCGTTCCATGTGCAACCAGTTTTGTTAAAGGCCTTTTTATCGCATTTTTTTATATAATATTTTTCATACAAAAATGAAAGTAAACTAAGAGGGATTTTTCAAGAGAGGTTCATTTTATAATTTCTTTATAATTTTTACAGTAAATACAACGACCTAATTACGTGAACGATGAAGATAACTTTCCTAGAAAAACCGTCAGTAATATAATAGTTATTTACCTCCAGGCAGAAGTTCATTGGAAAGAAAAGACTTCGAAAGGAGTACGGATTTTTATTGGTTTTTATGAGATTTAAGTC
This sequence comes from Gastracanthus pulcherrimus, assembly GCA_949152435.1. Lineage (NCBI taxonomy): Eukaryota > Metazoa > Arthropoda > Insecta > Hymenoptera > Pteromalidae > Gastracanthus > Gastracanthus pulcherrimus. The sequence goes on along the minus strand of OX424576.1, from coordinate 7,666,866 downwards.
GATTCCAGTAAGAGGAATAGAGAGAGACCGAGTTTTGAAACAGAGTAATGCTGCTGGTAGCGAACTAATTAGAGTCCTGGTAATACTCCGTGCTTCCAAAGTAGCGACGTACAACTTCGGCAGTAGTGAGCCGAAAGAAACTTATGCCCCGGGAACTCGTCGAACTCGACATGCAGCAGTGGCAGCGAGTGAGCTTTGTTCCCTTGATTCTTCCATATCTAGGCAGCTTAACCTATACCCCTCCCTCCCTAAAGAGAAAGAGAGAGAGAGACAGAGGGGGAAGAAAGGGAAGGAGGGACTCGTTACATCGTCGACCTTCCCTTCCGGCCGCTATATATATAGCTTTACCCGAAAACTTGAAATCAAGTTTGGGCGCCACCGAGCATTGTCTATTTCCATTTGACATTCGCGCACTCGAACTGTTTTATTCGATCCGGGCTAATGCAAGAATTAGATTGCATGAAGTCTGTTAAAGTATGTTAATTCTTTGCACGTGTCACGTTTGGAATTAAATTAACAGAATTTAAATGAATTTATCATATACTTGATAGCGACGAATAAATAACCTTATTAATATCAAGCCAATATTTGATTCAGAATGCATATCTTATGGTTATAACTTTTTTACATAACAATTGAGAATTAAATTAACTTAACTCAGCCACGGTAGAAATTAATCTCATTCCTAGCCAGTCATTAGTCAGTAATAGCAATAAATGGTTATAAATGCCGTTATTAGATTAGATTAATGGTGGATTACTGGCTACGAATGAGATTGATTTCAAAAATAGATATACCTATCTGAATATCAAATTATTAACTAAAAGATTAATTGTTATATAAAATAACAATTCACAAAAAATAATAATTAAATTATTCATCGTTATACACTTGTTTGCGATATCGCAGTTAACTAAAAATTATTCTTTCCAATTTTTATTACATCTCTATCGTACTCTGGTTATTCGTTATTAAATTCGGAAATAAAATTTAGCAGTTTACAATAAATTCGTTTCACAATTTGATTAATTAACGGTCAATATTGGAGAAACTTGATAAATATTGTTTTCGGTAGGTATCTATTCCGAATAGAAATATAATAATCAATTTGTAACATAATATTAATAAACATATTAAATTTAAAAACATCAAGAAAAGTAAATAATAATAACCAACGGTTACTAGTAAATCAAATATAATAAAATTACAAATCTGATGAGTTCTATAACGGATACAGAGAAATGAGGGAGAGAAATGAGTTGAATTAATAATATACATAGAAAATAATAATATTCAGTAACAATATATAGATGACTAAAAATCTTCGCGCCTATAATATTTTTCATTCAGAAATTATCCAAAATCAAAATGTTTGGGGTTATGCCAGATAGCTATACAGATGGGTATTATTATACTATTTCGTCTTGCAATGAATCCTAGATATTTGGGTAATGAATCCTAGATATTTGGGTATTGAATCTTAGATATTTGGGTGATGAATCCTAAACATTTGAATAATGAAACCTAGCACGGTGGTCCTGGATTAACTTAAACTAAAAATTGAATGTGCATCTTGGATATTTACCGATTATAATTCCTTGACATATCGCCAATATAAGACCAAAATGAAAATATTTCGTGGTCTCGGATTAACTTTAACTAAAAAGTGAATGTGAATCTTAGATTTTTAGAGATTATAATTCCTTGATATGTTACCAATATTTTAAGACCAAAATGAAAATATTTCTTAGTGCCGTTTTTTAAAAGTCAATTTGTCATTTTCTTAAATAGAATTTTTTCAAAATTTTACATAATGTATAATTAACTGACGTAGGTAACTGATTAATATTTATAAAAAATATCGTCATTTATGCATAGTGAAAATTATATCTACAAATAGTTTTTAATAATTGATTTTCGGTTTCGGGGTTGTCCTTACATATTCTTTACTTTATCCAAATAATATTGCATTCAATATGTATGGATTCCATATCTTGCTTACTATAAAATTCCAAGCCTTTTTGATATTTGATACACAAATTTTAAATCGATAAAATGCAGCTTGTACTTTTAAATTATTAATTAATGTTCTCCGTGATTGTTTGCTTAGAATAAAATCAAAAATAAAATTAGATCTATAATGCAAACTATTGTATAAAAATTAGCGGGATATAACGTTGGTAATATTATTTTAAAATCCCTCTAATAATATGTCACTCTAAAAGTAAACGCTGTATTTCTCAATTGAAGATTTTTGTATCACATATTAAAAAGGCTTGAGTTTTTATCGTGGTCAAACGATGAATCCGTACACTTTGATTTCAATAATACTTGGATAATGTACAAAGCATGTATTATACTGCATAAAATCAACCCAGAGTACAAAAATCAATTGTTAAAAACTATTTGTACGTATAATTCTCACCATCTATACATGCTTATTTTATTTAATATATTAATCAATTACCTGGATCAGTTAATTATACAATATGTATATTCTAGTTTACAAATATGATATATTTAGTATATTATTTACGTTAAAACGAAAAATTCGATTTAAAAAAATTGAAAATTGTCTTTTTTAAAAGCGGCTCTATATATTGCTTTCATTTTGGTCTTAAAATGTTGATAACATGTCTAGGAATTATAATCTCTAAAAATCCGAGATATACGTTTACTTTTTAGTTAAAGTTAATCTAGGACCACCGTACTAGACATTTGCTTAATGTATCTTTAAATTTTTTATCATATTCAATTTACAGAACATTCCTGTAATAGCTATTGCATTATTCTCTCGACAATTTAAAATAGAAATTGTCAAATTTAAAAGCAAAAATTAGCTCTTTATACATTTAACTGAAAAAATAACAAGTAAATCAAAACAACGAAAGTCCAAAATTATCCCACAACGAAAATACTCGATTATCCCGCTCTCGAATCAGCCTCTCCTCGTCGTGAGAAAAGACCGGACAGTACCGCATCTCGCCTCACACCACTGACGAGGGGCGCGCATCGACGACGACGGCGGATCTCGCGCGTCACCCGCGATTTTCCCGCAGAACCTGGAAGAAGCAATCTTTTTGTTTCCGACGACGGCGAAAAACTTGGAGAAACGCTTTCGTCGTATTTTCTTCTTTCTCCTCCTCCACCGCTGCCGTCGCCATAACGCGCGGAAAAAGCAGCCCCGCGATAGCCTCGCCCGCGCGCTAACTTTGTTGCCGCGCCACGGCGCGCAAAGAGCCAAGCTCTTACGAACAACAATATCCTTTCCCTCCCAGCGCCGTGCAGTCGAAGAGTGAAATTCCCGACGCCCGACGTCGCCACCGCCGCCGCGCTCGGATAGATACACCTCTTGAGAGTTTCCGATTTGACGGCTATTTTTTTTTCTTTTTATTCCTCTTTTTTTGGGGGGTGCGGGGGGTAGTTGCTCTCTGGGCTGTGCCGACGCCGATGGATGTGGATTGCCGCAGAGGTTTTTACAGACGGCTTGTTGAAATTTCGACGATTTCGAGTGGTGGTATCTGCTAGGATCGTAGTTTGAAGAATGGGTTTCTTGGTGTGTTATACTTCTGTTTTGTTTATTGAGATATTCATAATAAAATGCTGTAGGAGAACACATTCATTTGGTGCTTAATAAAATTAATATTTCAAGATGACTTATGAAAATTACAAAAGAACTGAAATAGTATTTTACATTATGACTATGAAAGTAAAAACGGTGGAAAATATTAGTGCTTGTATAATTTCCGAGATAATTTCATATTAAATCTGTTTAAACGTTATATTACAAGTAAGTACGCATGTAATATCAAACAATTTTTATTGAAACAAACGTATGTATAAAATGAAAGGTATTAGAACGATTTATAGACATTATATTTTAGCGATTTGCATGTTTCTGGAAATTGTAGAAATATGAAATGTAAAGTGAGATTTCAGAATGAGTTACTTTCACTTCAACAGGCTCAAGCAGAATCATAATACGCAAGTTATTATTGATCTCTGAAAAAAATAACAATTTATGACCGATGGATTTTATAGATACACTTATGTTACATATTTTAAACTTTACTTACATAAAAAAGTAAAATTTAGGTCACTTTGAGCTTTGAGAATAAAATTATGAGTTAACTTTCGTTAGTATACCATCATCTCTTTTTCATGCGAGTGAAACTGAATTGGTAAATATTAAAACGAATTCATTATAGATAACCACATGTTTGATACGTTATATGAAAAATATAAGACTTTTACTATCTTAAAATCTGCTCCACTTAAGGAGGGTCTGTCGCTAGATATAGGGCATAAAACAAAAAATTATATGAGAGTTTATACAGGTCCTATGATAAAACTAATGAAATGTACTAAATAATAATTTTCTTTCGCTAATCACAGATATATTATTTTATAAATTTCTTCGATTAACTTTGTAGAGATATGACTACAAAGTTACAACTAGACAGTTGTTAAAGTTCCAGCTCTGTCCATCACATAGTTTCATTGTTATTGTCGATTGAAGTAAACAACTTTCGTTTATTCATAACAATGGAAAAAAGTGAGTTTCGAGCGGTGATTAAACATCTATACTTAAAAGACTTAACGCCGAAAGAAATCAAAGCTGAGTTGGATGAAGTTCATGGCACATCTGCTCCTGTGTTTGCAACTGTTTACAATTTGGTAAATGAGTTTAAACGTGACCGTACATCGACAAAAGGTGGACATCGTTCGGGATGCCCAGTGTAAGTGACTACCCCCGAAATAATTGACAAAATCCATGATATGATTTTAAGTGATCGACGAATGAAAGTTTGCGAAATAGTTCAGGTCACAGGCATATTGCAAGGTACAGTCGCTTCAATTTGGCACGAAAAATCGGGTGTGAAAAAATCTCGGCAAGATGGGTGCCGCGTTTGCTTACAGTGGAGAATAAATGCAATCGTGTGGTCGACTCTGAGGCTGTTATAGCGCTTTTTACATACATAACTGTGGATAAAACATGGATACACTACGATACTCCAGACACAAAGGAACAGTCAAAACAGTGGATTTTTAAGGTGAACGGGCTCCGAAGAAGGCGAAGACGGTGAAATCGGCCGGCAAGGTGATGTCTACGGTCTTTTGGGATGCACTCGGCATCATCTACATCGATTACTTGGCAAAAGGAAAGATGATAACAGGAGAGTATTATGCGTCGTTATTGCACCGGTTGAGCGAAGAAATCAAGGAAAAATGTCCTCATTTGAAAAATAAAAAGATCCTCTTTCATCAAGACAATGCACGGGTGCACACCTGAGCAGTTTTGATGGCCAAAATTATGGAATTAAAGTTCGAATTATTACAAGATCCACCGTATTCACCAGATTTGGCCTCCAGTAACTTTTACTTATTTCCAAACTTGAAAAAATGGCTTGACGGACGACTGTTTACGTCGAACGAGGAGGTCATCGCCCAAACAAATGCCTATTTTGAGGAGCTTCCAAAATCCTACTTTTTGGACGGCTTAAAAAATTTAGAAAAACGCTTGTAAAAATGTATAGAGCTAAAAGGAGATTATGTTGGAAAATAAAAGAAAATTACCCAAAAAAAATTGTTTTTCCATCTTTTTCTAAGTACTTAATGAACAACCCTCACATGATAAAAAATAGTGTGTGAAATTCGTGCGGTGTAGTTTCCAATAGTGCCACTTGGGCGACACGTCCGCGTGTGCTATTGGCCACTATACCACACTCGTTACACAATGTACTATTTTAAATTGAACAATATTTACACTTGTGACGTCACGATTTTTTTGGAAGAATTTTCTTTCCATATAGTTATCGACTATTATTAAGTACATTAAAGTAGTTTTATCGTAGGACCTGTATACACTCTCATATAATTTTTTGTTTTATGCCCTACATCTAGGAAAGATCCTCCTTAAGCGATGAAGAAATATTTCATGAAAATACCCTGATAATTTTAAGTCAATTCAATAAAAATTGCTTTCAAAACCACGTCGTAAATGAAGTAAATTTAAGTAAATTTCATAACTGACTTCGCAGTTTATATATGTAATAACAGCCTGTTTATGGAGATAAATGAATTTAAAGGTCCTAATTATCTTATGTTGTACGTACTTTAGCTATTCAAGTTTTAAATGTATTTTTCAGAGTTTTAGTGGCTTGCCTCCTTTGCACAATTATCTACCATAAAAATTGCATTTTCCTTTTATATGACTTCAAGGCATAACCACCAACAAAAGCTAAACATCAAGTGCAATAGCCGATATCACTTTCTCCTTTATGCCGTTTCAGCTGATAGCCATTGGCGGGTTTGGCGTGCCATAGATAATCGGCCGCGATTCTCTCGGCGCAGCACAAAAGCATCATCGCACTCGCGAGTCCTACCGTGACAATGACGAACCGCGAGTATATTATCGGGCTTTCGACTGGCCCACAGTCGGCATTTATGCTCTTCGGATCGTAGCACGTCGCGGGATTCTCCTGTCCGCGTGCACCGATTAAATGACGGACAGAGAGCGCGCGGAATGCATATATATGCATATATCCACGGTGTAGAATCAACACGCGCGCGGCTTATATCGGTATACGCGTCGGTAATGAAGTTGACGCTGTCGTCGAATCGTTCCGCTGTTATAGCTGGCGTATGTATGTTTGGGATTTGGTTTCGCGATAAGGGGAGTTAAAAGTTATGTCGATTTCGAACGGTTAATAGAGTGAGTTTTTGCCAATTTCTTGGAAACGTTGATTTCGCTTAGGAATTTAATTTTGAACTTGAAATTGAAAAGGAAAGTTTGAATGGGTTTCGTGCAAAAAGTTTTTTGGAGTAGAAAGTTAAGTTTGAACATTTGTAGATATTGATATCCGATATTCTAAATGAAGATTATTTTCTTATTATTATCTATTCTGATTATTTCTCCTTATATATGATTGTACTAGAAAATAATAAATGTATTAATTAATGTCATCATCAGATATAAAGCATTTGCAACGTTACGGAGATGGGTTAAATCTTGAAGATGAACATAAAGGTTTAAGAGTTAATGAATATTCACAGAGTGTCTTGTACACTCTTCATCACTTTGGAGTATCTTACATACTCTTCATCGAAAATAATATTTCTTAGACGAAATTGGTACAAAAATCAAAATTTTAGTATTGATGTTCACTTGCACGCATTCGCGGTGCCAATATTAATCGAATTAATCTAGTATTCTCAAAGAATCTTTATTATCTTAGAAAAATAGAGTAGAATTTATAAATATTAAGATTGAGTTTAAATATCAATCTATTCATTTTATAAAGAAAATGTATTTTCATGTATTTATACGATTGTTATTACTATTAAGGGGGCCAGCCTGAGTTAAATTCGAAAAAAGAAATTCTTTTTCCATAGCTAATAAAAAATTTTCTTTTAAGAACAACATTCTGAATTTATTTTACTATAAATACTTGATAATATCTGTAATTTTACCGTTGTAATACCTCAAAATCTTATTCCTACGTGATACAAGATATTACCATTGTCAATACTATATTTATTGAGAAAACTTTGTGGCGTGTCCGTTTCTAGGTAACACGATCAACAAAAAAAATGTTCCGACGGTAATATAACTCCTTTTAGCGTATAGTAAACCATTTATGGTTTACCTTTTCGTTAAAATTTTTATTATCATTATTTATCGAAGTACAAACCAATTTTTAAAAATATTTTCTTAGTGATTTTTAAAATATAGGTTTTGTTCCGGGAAAAATGGTAATAAAAATTTTTTTAAACGAAAAAGTAAACCGTTAAGATTTTAGTAGATGTCATAAGAATATAAATTACAGTCGGAAAAAAAAAATTATTGATCGTGCCACCTACAAACGTGCACGTCGTAAAATTTTTCTAGTAAATATAGTATTGACAATAGTAGTATCTTATAACACGTAAGGAGTAAGATTTTGAGGTTTTACAACGGTAAAATGACAGATATTATCAAGTATTTATAGTAAAAGAATTTCAGAATTGTTGCTTTTAAAGGAAAAATTTTTTCTTGTAGAAAAATAATTCTGTTTTCGAGTTTAACTCAGGCTGGTTCCCTTAATGCAATGCACTACTTTAGGAAAGTTAATCAATTTTAACCCTTTCACTGCGCTATGAGTTTCCGGTAATTAATGTGATTTTCAGACAAATATTTCTATAATATAAATACTTTTACCAAAAGAAACCATTACAAATTATTTTTTAGCTATTCTTTGATTATTATGAAAATAGCGATACTTGATTTCTTTAGCAAGTTCTAATCGTCCAACAGATAAAATCTACCCTCCCTTCCTTAATAAATAGTATATTACGTATATAGGGAGGAAAGGCACCCATGGTATGTGTACTATTTTTCTCCATATCCGGGCCAAAAATGACACATTTTAGTTTTCGGAACCGGGAGTAAATATGGTACTTTCGGCCAGGGTATGATGAAAACACTTTTCTCAATACGTGCATCAAAAAGGTCCTTTTCCATGCTTGCAAAGCGTATGGAAAATTGGGCATTCCAAGCGTCTTTGCCTGAGCGGGAGGTAATGTCATTAGCTCCCGCTCCTGAATTTCTTAGGTCTAGTGGACGACCGTAATGCTTATTTCCCCGTTCCCTTTGCATGTATAAAAAAGACCCTATTTACTCACTTATTAAAAAAAGTTCGATGTGTAATACAGGTGGAAAGTGCTTTTTCAAACTCGGATGATGATTTGAGCACTCGTGTTCGTCTTATGCTCAATCATCATCCTCGCTTAGAAAAAGCCAATTTTCTCCCCTAGTTGCACAATGTATTATTCATACATACCTTCTAAAGCAATAATTCTTTTTTGAATTATTGTTTTAGCAGTGGGTTTGAAATCATGTGCCTTGTAGTTAAGTGGTGTTATAATGAACTATATCTGTCGGACATGTAGCAGCAGCTTTTAATAAAATATATTAATAATTAATTTTTAATTTAGAGGTAGTTAGATCCCCTCATCCCTCTAATATTCAAGCGACTTCATAAGAAATAGGCTATTCTGCGTCGCAGGACAATAATTTGTAGTATAGTTAAATGAAGTCTGAACCATTTACGCTTATTTTCAAAATATAACTCAGCTTTATTCCCGTAATACACACAAATTTTGTTAATGAAAAGTTCAACGCACATCGAATATATCCTAATCTACTTCGCTCCTCTTTATTTCTCTGCAGTTGTGCACGCAATAGTTTCAATGCCGCGATGCTTTCCAACCGATGACTTTGCATAAGTGAAAAGTCAACTGTGTGACACTCCCGTGCGAAATGTATAACTTTTCTGCAAGTTCGCATTTTCTCTCTCTCCCTCTCCCTTTCTATAGCGATATAGTGAAAAGCAGCAGCAGCCTCGCCGCCGAAAACTTTGTGCCCAAGTTTCCATGCTCAACCTAGCGATACTGAAGAGAGAGAGGGATAGACGGGGGAGAGAGAGAGAGGGAGAGATAGAGGGACAGAGAGGGAGAGAGAGAGGGGAGGGGGGGGGGCGTTAGACTAAGAAAGAAGAAAAAAATGGAAGAAGCCTAGGAGTCCGGTGCAACCGCTGAAAACGATATAATACCGAGGGGGTCGATAAATAGCGGGTTCGGGAGAAAAAAAGAGGAGAATCAACGGGAGCTAAGAGCTGCTCTGCGCCCCCCTCTTCTCCCCCTTCCACTTGTCAGAACTGATAAATAAATAGTCTCATTTTTCTTTCTGAAGGCGTGCTGCCGCGGCCGCGCGCTGTTGCTGCCTTTCTTGCCGAATATAAGTCGCGAGCGATGAAGACACTGCTATATTACTGCGGCTGCGTCCTTTGTTTTTATTGCGGTTATGCGACGACGCTTTACACAAGAGAAAGCGGTGTATAAACTGCAATGAAAGTTATCGTGGGTAGAAAAAGCACGAGATGGGGAGACCTAAAAGGCATATCTGACGAGTGCTTTGGGCGTTATTCAATTGTGAGAAATGTCTGTGGAGTTATGCGAGGTTAAAAAGAACGAAAGGTGCATTTTCGATACTATGTTGGAGGGAATTTTTCAGTTTAAGTGGTAAATAGTTGATGATTGAAGCGGTTATTCTGGGGCGCGTGCACTAGAAAATTGAGCGCTAGTTTGGGAATTCATTGTGAAGTAAATTCAGAATGGTAATATATAGTATACAAAAGTGTTTGCTTTTTATTTATATACATTATAAGGATGGGAATAATTTTATAGTTTTAAACTATAAATTTTCAAAGCGCTTTATTTTCTTAAGCTCTATCTTATCTCTAAAAGAAAATTTTAAGGAATTCTTTTTTCTTAGTCCATGAATGTCTATCGTCGGTATCAAATCAGTTGTGTACACTTATATTATATAAAAGTAAAATAAAATATTTGATTTTATAGTAACTTTTATGTAAGCATTTATCAGTATGTTAATTTTACACATGAACAATTTGACTGATACCAGTAATATCCATATACTAATTGAAATACAGGTAAGCCCAGGAGTGCCAGCAATCGTTATTTTAAACCTTATTGGTAAAACTTGAAGAAAAGATCTTACGTACACGTTCTTGATTTTTTCTACTATTAGAATGTAAATAGGTAAAGTTTTTACAACATTACATTTTGTATATTTAGTCAAAAATATTGCTTGATGTATTTTGCGCATACGCAGAAATTATTCCTGAAACTAAAAAAAAACACATGATAAATGAAGAACTCAAAATAGAGACTGTACTCTAAATTCCTCTAAAACCTCTTACAAGAGAAGCCTTAAAAATCTCTATATCAAGGTCGATCCAAACTACCCTTAAAAAATAACGCTCTCCGCAAACTTATTTCATTATAAAGTTTCTCGACTTATCAACTACCTTAGAGCACCACCCTAAAAAATAAAGGAACAACGACCCAAGACTCCATAAACAAATAAATTTCCCCGAGTAAATGAGGGTAAGGTGTAGGAGCGAGGCTCGCGAGCGCGCATAGCATTAATTAAACGGCATGAAAATTCATGGGGCAGCAGCAGCACTTCTCGAATAAGGCACCACCAAAGCTGCTGCTACGCACAACTGCAGCAGTTGACAGACGCAGCTGTGACGCTCAATGAAGATCGAAAATGGGGGGGAGAGGGGTGATGGAAACTCCCTTCCTTCTGTGTGTATACTGTACAGAATCCACGGGAGTATATATACGCGCGGCAGCAGCCGTCGTGATGAGAAAACTCGCAAGGAGCAAGTTCGAGGAGAGACTACGTTGCTTGTCAATCAAGCCGGGCGGCAACCGCCGAAATTTCTCTCCAACTCTTGCGGCGAAGTCGCTGGAGAGATGCAATATATACGCACTTAAATATACACGTACCGCTGCTGCTGCTGCTGCAGCAAGTCCTTGAGCCTTCGGTGGCGGGACCAACTTTGCCGGCGGCATTGAATTACATTTAAGCATTGTCCCGTGCCGCCAACAAACTTTGGTCTCTCTCTCTCTCTCTCTCTCTCTCTCTTCACGTTCGCGAACTGATTTTTAAGAGACACGCGGAATTGTAAGGTTTGAGGGGGAAATATATAGTGGAAGTGGATGTGTGCGCAGCGTGCGCGCTTGTAGCGGTGCGAGCGAGAAAATTCATCGCGTGACTATACGAGGAAAGGAAAACGAAAGTTTTCGCGTTCGTGCTCGCGGGGAATATTGGTATCGGCCGCAGGAATATGTTTCCTTGGCTTCGTTTTCTCATTCGTGAAAGAGGTAGCTTTATTTTGTCATGAAATGGAAGAAAAGGAGGTATTGTGTTATACTGAGGTATTTATCATAGATTTCTTTTTAATATTTGGCGGTTATTTTTTCGTAACAAATACAAAATGTAGGGGGAACAAAGCTAACTTTAACAATGCAAACACCGTTACCCAAATACTTCTTTAAACTTATTTTATGGTCGATATTTTGGATCGGATACCTATATTTTAAAGTGACATTGGTTAAAATTCAGAATTTAATATGGCTCAAAATGGCGTAAATAAGTTGCAAATTATTAGTGTATTTAAGATTTTATAAGATTATTTTATATTATTTAACATTTTTACACTAATTTTGACTTTTATAGACAACGTAGTAAATATACCCAATCGAAAACATAAAAATGGCGCACAAAATTTGGTTGTTTTAATATACTACAATGTTAACCCTGGTGGGAAATAATCGAGAACTATGTAGAGCTATTTAGTTTGCTGTGGTAAATAATTGAGGGCCTCGATAAAACGGGATAATTTTCTACGAGAGAAGTATAACTACATATGAAATACTACTATTGAAAAAATATTGATTTTTCGCACAGCAAATATGAAGAATCTGAAATAGCATGTTCTAAAAAAATATTGATTTTTCGCACAGCAAATATGAAGAATCTGAAATAGCATGTTCTAGTACACATAACCTGATGCGTGTACATACAAACACATACAGGTACATACAGAAACAGTCACATACACAGATATACACACACATACACATTCACACACGCACGCACACACATACACATACACACACACACTTACACACAATACACATACACATACGCACTTACACGCATACACATAAAGGCACACACAGATACAGTCGCATACACATACACACACGCACTCACGCACATATTCATACAGTAAATAATATATATAATAAATTTTAAAAAATAGGTAAGATAAATAGCTAGTCTTTGGTTGCAATCAAATGCTATTCTCCCATTTTATTACCATCTTGAAATGTTACCTTCTTTTTGTATATATTAGTTAAAGTATCAACTCGAAAAAGCAAATTTTAAAACATACAAACAAGAAATGTTTAGGTTTTATAGCTAAATTTATAATACTATTTGTGTAAATATTACAAAAGTTTTCTTCTATCATCTGATTCAGATACTTTCATTTTTGTTATTTATTTCCGAGCCAGAAAATAGCTTGTTGCATTATTTAGTTTAGGCCACTTTTGCAAGCTGGATAATATCGAAAAAGTCACTTAAGATTATGAGTTTAATTCGTTGACTCCATTAAACAGCTAGAAGATTTTTAATAAAAAGCGTATTATCACAAGCCGAAAATGAATCTAGTTTTTTACCATTTCATTTTTGGACTGGCTATACTTGCTGGCTTGAAAATGGAGTCGTTTTCGACCAGGGTAATTGGCACACTGATATATTAGTTTGGAAATAATATCAGATAATTATATTAGAATTAGAATCAGACCTTTATTTGATTTCTCAAACATTATATGTACATATAGATCAGGTACATCTCAGCGATATATCTGATAAGACCTTACCTAAACCTCACATAGTCACCTTATGAATTTCCAAACTCCCTATCATGACTTTAAAACGAACTCGGCAAAACTTCCAGCATCCTTTTCCTACGTAGAGAATTCAAAAAGAGTACGCAGACGCTCACCTGCACACAGCCACATGACATCCCCATCATTCAAGGTAGTTCGAAAATGTCATTGTTCGCGCGGCATCGAAAACCGCGTCTGCCGCAGCAGTAGCAGTCCATCCGTCCGTCCGACGACTATCGGAGAAATTTAAATTCAACTTGGCGCGCGCGCGCGCGCGCTCAGAGGCCGGATTTCCGTCCGGCGAGTGTTATAAAGGCTGCTGCAGCGCGCTACCCCCCCCCCTCTTCAACTATTCGATTAGCCCACCAGTAGTTGAACGCGCGAATCCAATTGACGAGCGCGCCAATTATCGCCGGCCGATTTTTTTACACGGGACGCACGCGCGCTGCTCTCTCACTTTTTCAACTCTTCGACGGGTAGCGGCTAATGCCATTATCCCGCTTTTTTCGCGTGCAGCAGTATAACCTATCTCGGGCAATACAATTTTCTTACTCTCTGTGCGCAGCAGCCAAGAGCGGGCTTTTTGCGCCGTGGGATCTTTTATTCGACGTCCGATCGTTCCTGCGCAAACAGTACGTACGCTTTTTGACGATAGCGTTTAATGATAATGCGATGTACAGCAGCTATTACGGACTGTTTAATGGGCTGTTCGCGTTGAGCTGTCTTGATCGGAAGTATGGTGTACAGTGTGCTCACCAGCGGGGTGCGCGTAATGTTAATAGGATTTCGTTAAAAGGCGGAGTATACTAATGTGCTTAAGGGTACTTCTTTCGTAATCGAATTGAGAGTTTGAGGAGAGGAAATCGGAGGAAGAGGGTAGAGGAAATTTCGTATTTTGGTGCGAAAGTCTGACCGGATTAAAATCGCCGTGAGTGTAAAGTGTTTCTTTTTATTACCGAGTTATTCGTGTCAATGTAAAATAACATTTGGCTTAATTAAGGTAAGGGATTAGTTTTGCGTAATAAGGTAATAAGGTAAGGAATAAGCACGTACATCGATTCCTCATGTTTTTTATAACAAGGAGTAGAATCCTTAAATTTTTACTCATTTAGTTTTCTTACAGTATGAAGAATGTATTTCATTCATGACGAAAAAATACATTTGACAAAAATTACTCTTTGATGCACAAAAATGATCCAACAAATTATTTTACATGAACAATGCGTAATTAAACAATTATTTTAAAACCATACAAAAGGTTCATTTCGATGTATTTAATATATTACAATTGTGAATTTATTTTTTGCGTATTTTGACGTTTAATAACTACGAATTATTAGTAAGATAATAATTTTTTAAAATATATATAAAACGAGCTGAATTGCCGATTTATGCCATGTTAAATAATAAGTAGTATTTAAATAATGTTTGTAAATTATAATGTTTTAATGCACTTTTCCGCGATTTTCACAAAGGGCATAATTACTTCGCATCGAGCATTGGACGATATTAATAATTAACAATTCTATAAAAAAAAAACAATTAAAACATATAATAATTATTAATTTTAGGTTTTTAAATACTTATAGTAAGGGACGTCACTCATCAACTGAGTTCACTTCCGAACCCCTAATATATAACACAATAATAAAAAAATAAATATTATATACATATATATATATATATATATATATATATATATATATATATATATATATATATATATACATATAAACATATATATCATATGTATAGTTAGTAGTAGCCTATAAATATAAAATTAATTTTAATTATTTTCGTAAAATAATGCCCCTCCTATGCACGAAGATATAGTCGTGCGCTAAACAGATGTATCAAAGATGGCCATCCAATCGAAGAAAAAGACGAGCTTGGCAAAAAATTATTAATAATATTATTCAGACACCCGTTATTCATAGGGACAATAGATCGATTGCTAAACAAAATAAACTCTTTAATTGCTGTGCTTCTTAATAATCAACCTGTCGACAATATGCGCTTTCGTGAGTCTCTTAGTGAAGTTTGTCGATTATTGTTAGACCGTCAACGAGATGAATCTAATACTCGAAAATTCTTGATTTTATCAAACATTCACCAACCTTTGAAAGATATTTTAAACTTGACGAGTACTGCTAGCAAAGAATGGCTCTTTGGAAAGACCCTTCAAGAAAAAATCAAGGCAGTCCAATTAATTGAGAAATGAAGTAAAGATCTGAAATCCATTTCGATGTTTTCTTCCGATCGGACCGCAAAAAACTCAAAGGGCCCGCTCCGTCGTCGTTCGACCAAACAACAGCAGAAGGCGCCGAGCGGATAGCACACATCGACATATCAGCTGAGCACGAATTATCAAAAATCATCGCAGCAGTAAATGAGCCATCAGGCTCAGCGTTCTCATACATACACGTATAGTGAATGCTTAAAAAGTTTAAATTATATGATCTTGTTTCTTGAAAACTTGGGTTTCATTATAAACCGAAAATAAAGTAATTTATAATCAACAAAGATATGTAAATTGTTAGGACTGCTATTAAATTCTGAAAAAATGATAATTGAGTTACCCAAGAATAAACGAATTTAAGCTTTAGCTTTGATTAAAAAATTTGAGTCTACGAAGAAATGCAAAATACGAGATTTTGCTTCGTTTATAGGCAGCCTAGGTGCTTGTAGACAAGCTGCAAAGTATGGCTGGTTATATGTACAAGATTTGGAAAGAGAAAAATTCAAAGCTTTAAAAAGAAATAATAGTTGTTTTGAAGATTTCATGACATTAAAATTGTATTTAAAAGAAGATTTTGATTACTGGAAATCAAATATTATGACAGTCAACAACCCAATAATAAGTCCTAGTTTTCTTATTGAAATTTTTACTGATTCTCCATTAACAGGATGGGGTGCCTCCTGTAATAATGAAGAAGTTCATGGTTTTTGGAGTGTAAAAGAAAGAAAGAACCATATCAATTATTTAGAAACTCTTGTAGGTTTTGTTGGATTAAAGCGTTTTTCTAAAAACCTAAAAATATTGTGATATTCTATAAAGATTAGACAATACTACTGCGATAGCATATATTAACCGTATGGATGGCACACAAAGTAGGATACTTAGTAGACTTACGAAAGAAATTTGGAAATGGTGTGAAATAAGAAATATTTTGGTTTTTGCTTCGTATATAAAATCTAAAGAAGACGTAGATGCAGATTTTGAATCTAGGCGATTTGAACCAGAAGCTGAGTATGAATTATCGAATATCACTTACGTGAAAATAGTTGAAAAGTTAGATACACCTTATATAGATTTATTTGCTAGTAGAATAAATACTAAATGCAAAATCTATATTTTTTGGAAAAAAGATCCAGGTGCCATAACAATTGATGCTTTTACTATCAATTGGTCTAAATATTTTTTATAGCACTGTGTGACCTAAACCCGCACTTAGGTCACGCTTATCCGTGACCTAAGTGGCGCTTTATTACACAGTGTAATAATGAATTCACATAGGCCACAGATCCCTACTATCCTATAATAAAAACTAAAAACACTCAAAATAAACGTTTTCGTTCATAATAATAGAAAAAAGAAGTAGTAAAGCTGGTAAATACGCATGTCAAGAATCAGAGAATAATTATAAATCCTTAAAATAATGCTTCAAATTTAGAGGTTAGTTCAACTGATTGTATATGACAATTTGGCGCGTATTTTGAATATTCAATCTGAAATTCAATTTAAAATTCAGTATTAATTTTTTTCATGATTAATATTAGAAATTTATTAAAATTTAATTTAAAAAATTTCAATTAGGGTAAATAAATATATTCTAATTAACTGGTAATAATAAACATTTATTATCTTTTCAAAAAACAAAACATCTTATTTATATAAGGTTCTATTCAAACAATATATAAAAGTTGACATTGATTATTAATTAACTAATGAATTTTGGTTAAATAATAATTTGTTTATACGATTTCTAATTTCTTTAATTTATTTTTTATGTTTTTTGGATTATATTTTTATTTTTTTTTATGCGGGGGGGCTGCGCCCTCCCGAAACCCCCCCTCCTTCCCCGCCCTACCCACCCCCGCACCATACACCCTCCCCGATGTCGGTGGCGGGTTTATGTCACTCGTGCTACAAAATAGTATACGATACTCGTGACCTAAGTGTCCATAATTGCACGGCGCGACGGTATCGCCCTCGCTACGCTCGGGCGCTAACTACGCGCCGTGCAATTATGGGCCACTTAGGTCACATGTATCGTAATATACTATTCTATGTATTTCCGCCTTTTTCTTTAATTCTTAAAATTTTAAGAAAAATAAAGTCTGAAGGTTCTCGTGGAATTTCAGTTCTTCCGTATTAGCCATCATAGCCATTTTATCCGATTTTCAATCCGAGTTCTAATTTACTCCATTCTTCAAACAGAATTTCTCACCCTCTTTGCCATCAACTTATCCTGGCGGCGGGAGTATTATCAGGGACGTTCTAACATTAAGAGGAATACCGACCTAAACGATTGACATAACCATTTCATCAATTTCTAAGTCGACTTTGAGGCAGTATAAAGGACCGATTAAGAAGTGGTGGCATTTTTGCAAGAAAAAGCAGATAAATATCTTTCAAGCTTCTGTTTCAATGTTACTCCCATTTTTGACCGTTGAATTCGACAAAGAAGCTTCGTGCGGCTCGTTTAATTTATATCGTTTGGCTACAGCATTAGTTCTTGGTCCAGAAATCGGAGTTGATGCGTGCATTAAGAGATTTTGTAAAGGTGTATCTAATTTCGTCCAGCAGAACCGAAGTACAATTCTGTTTGGAATCCAAAAATTGTACTAGATTAGAAAAATTATCTTACAAACTTATTGTATTACTCGCATTAGTAACAGGTCAGAGAATACAAACTCTCTCTCTAATTTTCATTTAAAATATTGTAAAAGCAAACGGAAAGTTTGAAATTAGAATTCCGCATCGAATCAAGACCTCAGGACCGGGAGAAATGCAGATTATATTATACTTACCTTTTTACACTGCGGATAGTAGAATTTGTGTTGCTTCTGATTTAGAATATTACATTAATCGAACGATTTAAGGAAAAATAGAAAAGAATTATTTATTTTATTCAAGAAACCTCACAATATTGTTACTAAACAAACGCTCAGTCGTTGGGTAAAAAATATACTCACAGAAAACGAATAGGTGCGAATGTATTCTCGACGCAGAGTACGCGACATGCATCTACGTCTGCTGCAAATCAAAACGGTGTAAGCATTGATACGATTCGTTTAACACCAGGATGGACTAAGGAGTTTGAAATATTTGCCAAGTTTTATGATTTGAATATTATTGATGATAAAGATGTATTTGCTAAAGCTATTCTTGAATTATAAATAGGGTTTATGTTTCTGAATATATATGTAACATTAAAAAATCAAAAAACGCTTAGTTACCGTAACTTTTCTTTAAACATCTACCTGTGATCGCAAGGAAGAGGCTTAATACAATTCACCGATTAAATGAACTTACTTGTAAGTGAAATTCAATCGTAATTGTATGTAGAACCTCTTCCGAAGAGATCAATCCTACCCAATAAATCCCATTACTGACAAAAAGTCAGTCCCTTCTTTGTTAGTTACGGCAGCACTTTAAACACAATAAAGCATGGTTCCCACGATAGAAGTGAATAGGGTTAGAGAGCCTGTTTTGTTTTATTTGTTAACTATAAACATGTGGTATAAAGGACATAAAGTAGGTTACTACCTGTGATCTCTTCGAAAGAGGCTCTACATACAATTCCAATTGAATTTCACTTACAGGTAAGTTCATTTCATCGGTGAATAAAAATCATCAAAAAAAGTGCTAGTCCCCTTATTGCATCCGGCCCTTCAATTATAATTATTTCATAATAACCGCAGTTATCGCAAAAACTGAAAGAGTCTTCATCTCCGTACCACATACTACACATTCCAACACCATCCACCGCAATCAACGATATCCCAACCTCCTCTTCTCTAAACTCCACTGCGTTGTTTCTCATATCAAACAAACACACACACACACACGCACACACATATACACGCAGCCCCCTGCAGCGGCGGCAGCAATTCACTTTCACCCCGATAATTGCGAGATCCGTTTAAACTACATCGGCGCTTCCGCTGCCGCGCTATTATCCATCCCCCCCGGCTCCATGCACAGAGCCCAGCGAGAAACTTTCGGGCAAATCCGACTCTCCCTGCAACTACCCTCTCACACCTACACAATCCATTTGCCTCCACACACACATACACGGGTCGCCAGCGCCAGCTATTCAGAGGCTCATTCGGAGGCGCTCGCGGAAACGTTTATCTCGCGGCCGAGCCTTCGCGCCAGCAGGTCGACTAAATTATGATACCCGCCTCGCGGCCATTGTCCGCCTAGGTATATACATCTACCGACGCGACGCGATGCCGCCTATACGGCATACACCAGGGGGCAAATCGATGCGGAAAATATGCGAGGGAAGGGGGGGACGGCGAATTTTCCGGCGAATACGTCCGTACGCGGAAGCTGCCCTGCCGCTGCACCGAAGTGAGAGCTATATAATCCCGTATACACGCGAGTACGTGCTTCGCGGGCATCGACGCTGATGGAGTTCGGGACTGTAGGTGTATACGCGAGCGGGGCGATAACGATCGCCGATAACGCGCCGCTCGGTTTAAGCGACCGATCAATTCGTTTTCCGGCTTCGAGAGTGTATATGCGTGTGCGTGTGTGTGTGGATGAGTTTCCTCTTTTGCGCTATTCGCGCTGTATCTGTCGCTGCGCGGCTGTACGTCATCGTGGCGTGTGTATGCGCGACGCCTGCAGAATAGCCGTTGTATGGTGTATATAGATAGTGGTGGTGGTGGCGGCTGGTGCTGCACACTCGAGGATAGAGCGGTTGAGGGCAGATAGTTGGCGGATTGTCGGTTTTCGTCGCGCGGCTCGAGGAGATTTCGCGCTGATAATGATCGATTCTCCGCTGGCGGCTGGGATATATATCCGGTTTGATTTAGTGAATTTACTTGATTGGCGTGTAACGATTTGTTCAATAGTGTAGTGTGAATAAAGTAGCTTGTGCAGTCAGGCAAGTCACTGTAAGGCTGTGGAAACAAAGAACATAATAATATATGCTTTAATGAGTTTTCTTACGGAATAACATCTATCTAACGCAACGTATTTTTTGCGGGCACGTAGTAAAGTAAATTGAACATTCTTATTAATGCTTTTACGATAAATGTATTCAAGAGTATGTATCAATTTTATTTTACTAATAAAATGGCCGAGCTAGAGCGCTGGATATCAAACGGTCCTTTTCAAGATGTCCTCCAAGATTTGCAAGGTTATTAAAATTTTTATAATTGTATACATTAGATTTACTGCAAAAGTATTCCCCCTATTTATAATTAGAGTCGTCCGTTTATAAACAGCTGGTTAAGATACATGACTTAGCCGGTTGATATGCGTTCGAACTCAAGGGCATGGGTACGAGTCTCCGTTAGGTTGATTTTTTCGGCAACATATTTTATAACTCGTAAACATTTTATAACTCGTTTCTTTAAATGTTGTCTTTATCGCTTATCACTATATCTTTGAGGGTGAGAAAAATCGATGTAGTGAGACAAAATTACATCAATTCCTTTCACTTTCATAACTCGTTGCTTCAGACTAATCACTGACGAAGATCGTACTTGAGGGAGCCAGACTGTCAAGGTGGATCACAGAGTTTGGGTCACGGATTTTCATAAATTTTTGTCGATCGTTTTCTTGGACTTAAAAAGATATATAAACTTGTTTGTAGTGTATAAGATCGATTGGTTATAAACTAAGACGTGTGGAACATTTTGAATTTCAAAATATTAATTTATGAGATAAAGTGAATCAAAGCTTCCGCAATACACGTAAATCATACGGGAGCTTATCTATTGAAACGCTCATAACTTTTTTATTTGGTTAAGGTCGCTCCTGCAAAAATATGTACCTTAAGGTAGCTCCCTGGTTTCTAAAAATTTTCTAAAATCTCTGTATTCAATTTTAAGAATCATGAATGATTTCAAGGAGTTGTACCGATATTCATGGAACAAAATAAAACCTTCAAAATTAAAATCGAATAAGAAATAAAATTGTCTGCAGCATTTTGTTGAAAAAAATTTTTTTCATTACTTGAAGTGTCCTTCTTTTATACTATATCATTTCTTATATTATAATATGAGAACAAATTATTGTATAAATTTTTATACTTAAGGTACATATTTATGCAGGAGCCACCTTAAATGAATGTCTGAAAATTTTTTGATAATAAAAAAAATGGTCTCTTTTAAGATACTAAGTATCTTCCCACCTTAAATAGAAAGTAACGTATACTTAAAATGTTCTTTATTTAGGTGTTAAATTTTAAATATTTTTTTTATAAAAATAATTGTTCTCTAAAAAACGAAGATTTATTTTATTCGATTTATATCGCTTTACCAAGCGTATGTATTAGCAGAGTCAATGCATCCTTAAGCGTCGATGAAACTGCAACTGGCGAATCGACGCGGCCGGAATATGACGATTGACTCTATAGGCGCGCTGTGCAGCATGAACCCGCAGCAGCAGCAACTACGTGCACCCCATTCAAGTATATTCATGCCCGCGGCGTTTATACAGAACCATCGTTGAGCTTAAAGTATATTTCTCGGATAGCAATTCATCTCGTTCGTATTCATCCATTGATGGAGATAGAGAGAGATCTCGAACCCTAGAGTTAACACTTTTAGAATATTACTTTTTTAAATAATTGTTAATCTCGTAAAAATGATGATTTTGTGAAAACAAATTTAGTAGATCAAAAATTTTATAATACCTTTTTCAAAAAATGTTTTAAATTCATAATGTATAGTGGAGAATTTTATGAAATAACTATTAAATATTAGAAATATTCAACTCAACAAATTTCAAGAAAAACTTTCCATGTATGGCCATATATATATGACTTGCTCATATATGGCCGTATATGGATTATCTCTATATTGTCTTATATGATCATATATGCTCATGAACTACATGCATTCCTGGTTGGAATTTTTAGAATAAAGCTTGAATAACGGAGATGCACGTAGATCTAAGATCTTCTTTTGTCTGTCTCATGCGAATGATAACACTTTAGGTGATGCTAAAGTCACTTGTCACCGACAAATATGAGGAACCACTTTTCTCATTTAATTTTCAATGTTTACAAATATCTTTATGAAACGTTATTGTCCTAATAAAAAACAACAACTTTCCAGAGAGATATTTTCTCAAAATTGAAAATTGAATGAAATAAATAGTTCCCCGTATTTGAAGGTGACAGAGGGTTTAGCATCACTTTAAACTGAGGGCCTAAGCTTTGATATAACATAAATAAATATATCGTAAAATAAATATCAGCTAAAAAATAAAATAAAAAGTTTATTTTCATACATGACCATTATGTATGACCACATATATTCATATGGAATACACTTTCAAATTATGACATTATGACTTCATATGAATATTCGTGGATTTATGTAAAGCTGCAAATTAAATATACCATTTATAGTCATATCGTCCGGTGGGAGGTAGACCCAGACATATCCTGTGTATAAGCATGTATTACAGATGATTTAAATTCGATTATGCGGGTTCAACTTTCACGTAACAAATATATTTAATTTACGTGAGAAAACTAATCTTTGTTCGGAAACTGTTACTGACTATTATTTATTAAGATTTAATCGAATTTATTACCCGTGAAATGTTATTATATAAGATTAAGCACTCTCTAGTTAATAGGTATGCTAACTTGTAGAAGCGAGCGCTCGCAGGTAAACAGTTGTACTTTGCGATAGAATCGAACGCTCGCAGTTAGTTGTTTTGCAGCTTGGAAGATTTAGCGCTCTTCGACAAGCGCTCAGACTATGATTGAGCTAGTCTCTCCATTAGGTGAGCGCTCTCGTCCAGTCACTGGTCGCACGTCGATTATTTTCTTGACCTAGAGAAAGAGCGCGAGAGAGCGCTCTCTTTATTTCTGTATATATTCCTTACCTTCTTTACCGATATTTAGTTATTCTTATATTCGAATATTTAGTTTTTATATAATTATTCTTATATTTCTTTAGAATTGCTTTCATTAAAAATAACAAGGAATTAAATTTAATATAAGTAGAAGCAAATATGTATATAATGTATGTAAAGACAGCGAACAATGCTTTATTCACTCTTATTTTCCGTTATTTAGCTTTTATTAATTTTTAATTCTTTTTATACAATATTTTACATTCTTTATTAACGCTTAATTTCGATTATTTTTATTTCAACTTGCATTTCTTCTCCTCTTTTGACCTTTAATATATAGATATGATATAAACTTACAGTATAATTTTGCTTACACGCAGCTGTGGCGTGGCGAAGGTTGCAGGTTTCTAAATAGCAGCTTCTTCCAGTCCAGAGGTAGGCTCGATCGGAGGTTCTAAGTTCAGAATTCGTATTTAAACTGGTTTTGTCGCTAGGTTGTGCCGTTGGCGCCGGATACTTCGTCGGGCCATTGAGAACTGTGCAGAGGCTCCAGGTCTCCTCGTCTCTCGTGGGTTCCAAGGTCTAACTTCCTTCAGTCAGGAGGCACACTTGTTCGAGTGTTCTATGTTCGAACTTGTGTTTGCCTACCCGAAGTCAGAATGTGACACGACAGAGCCAAGAGGGGCTGACGGCCACCTTCACACTTCCAGTCAACAAAAGGCTTCCAAAAAGTGGTGCTCGAGGTATTTATAACCTCGCATATTGAACGCAAAGGTGGTGTACGTCAGTACCTCTCGTCCAACGAGAGCTCGACAAATTTCGGTGTCTCTGACCTGGCTGAGAAGGGGAGAGTGCGGAGCCCGCGCATCGTCCTCGCGCAATGTCTTCCGCGAGGCATTGACCAATATTTTGAACATTCGAAGTGATATAATATAAAAGATGATCAACAATTGTTTATAAGTCAATGCTCATGTGTTTGTAAATTCGTAGACGTACGTACAAGTTACTTGGCAGGTTCATCGGTTTTTTACAATATTTATATCGCTAAGTCTCCCTGAAATCTTTCAAGAAACAAAATGAAACCTTCAGAATTAAGATCGGATAGAAAGTAAAAAAGTCTCCAGTATTTTGTCGAATCTTTCCCTAGTTGACGATATGTATATTTATGCAATTTGGAAATTTTGTTGAAAAAAATTTTTTTTTTGATGCTTAATGTCCTTTTATTATATTATACCGTTTCTCATATTGTAATATGCAAACAGTTAATCATATAAATATTTATATTTTAGGTATATTGATGCATGAACTACCTTAAATAAATATATATGCCCATGAATGTTTTCATATATGGTCATATATAGCTCGTATTTTCACGATATGTCTGACTATAGCCATTACTTGTTCTACTGGTGAAATACTCATATCCAACCTTGTAAATCCTAGTGTATATATTTGGTTTGTCCCCAAATTTTATACACTATCATGTGTAATTTAGTTTTCATAATATACCTATTCTTATATAATTTTCCTTGTATAGCTATTAAAATAACATATTTAAAGTGAATTTAGACTTTTCGTATGTGTAATTTTACACACTTCAATTTGCAATGAAACAAGAAAAAGGAAGAATTTATGCGTATTAACTTTTTCCTACGTAAGTTATAACGGCTTTTAAACAAGCTAAAGTTTTCTTACGTTTCAAACGATATTTTGAAGGTACCTTAAGCTCTCGCGCCTGAAAAATAGAAGACTCTTTATTTTAGGTGACTCTATAGTGATTTTCGACCAAAATTTCGAAATAGCTTTTTTTTATTAAAAAGTCAGTTGAACTATTAACTCATCGTCTAAAAATATTTTTATAATGGTATTAACTTTTCTTTCAATGAAAAACAAACGCTTTACGAAAAGATTATTTTACGTCATTTTTTCACTTTTATGCATTAATTTACGTTTTTCAGAAAGTGAATAATAATTTGTTGCTTCAAGTTTTGGAGGTTTTTTACGTCGTACGCGCGTTTTATAGTAAATTTTTATCAATTTGTTTTATTTTTAACAAAACGAAAAAATTTCGAAAGCGTATATAGAGGGGGATAGAAAGAACAGGTGCGAACTTTCTCTTTCTTCCATTGCTTTTAGGATAACGAAGGCATCTCTCAATAGAAAGGTCGAGGCGGATTTATATTTGTATGAAAACGTAGTTATAGTTTTCGAAGCGAGAAAAATATAGCGGTGTAGATAATTAAGCAATTAAGATTTCATGCGTTGCAGATGTTTAGGCAGGCGACCGCTCGAATCTTCGTCTCGCAGGGGATTAGGATACGGAAACGGTCCCCCGTTATGACGTTGTTTTCGATGTCTGTCTTACGTGTACAAACTGTGCATGTATCAAAATATGCAACTCACTTTTCACAAGTATAGACAAGCATCAAAATACTATTCATTTCAAAAACATTAATTTCAAATATACATTTTCAATACAAGAAGAAATTTATTAATAAATAATTTAACTTAAAATTTCAATGAATAAAGTAATAAGGAGAATAATAATATAAATAATAACAATAAATAATATTAATAAATAAACTTTCAGTACTTGTTTGATTGTACTAAACTTGTATTTTTCGGAATGCATGGTTCGTTTTTAATGTACACAAACAGATATTGAAAGGTATAAATAAATAAATAAACAAATACAAAATACGCACGAAATCTATACTACCAAATTATTTATTATAAATTGTATTGTAAAGTATATTTGAAGGTAATTTTTAATATTTTTAAGTTTTTAGAAATATTAGTTAATTATATGTAATTTAATTTCTAAGCGTAATATTTTATAAATAAATAAAGTAAGAAAATTAAGTGTCAGTAAGGATTGAGAATGATGATGTAGCGGCATCTTGTAAATACCGGTTAAACCATGTGCGTGTGTGTGTGAGAGAGAGAGGGATGAAACATATGAATTGTTCTACCTGATTGCCTATCGAAAGGGAAAGGAGGAGGGACTGAGGGTGCATCGTTCGGACGAGGTAGTAGGAAAATAAATTTATCGATCGTTGGTTAGTTGGTGACACAAATCACATTTTCTTGAGTTCGTCTCCAACCGTGGTCGGGTATTTTCTAAAATTGTTCGTTCTTTTATAATCATCCAAATTTAAAATATACGTATCTTCACAAGTTAAATCTTTTGTTTTCATTTTATTATATAAATTATTATTATTTCATTATTTGCCATTTTCAAAGTCTTCAAGCAACGATCTTCAAAGGTGAGAAATTAAAAGTTTTAATTTAAAAATTTAAACTAACAAATATATATATACATGTGGAGAATTGGGCCACTAAACTTTGAAAGTTAAATCTTAAACATTTTGAATGTGTGATAAGATACTTTCATATTTAGTGAGAGTTAGGTTGGATTTCGCTCTGTTAACTCAACTACGAAATTTATTCTGTGAGAGATTACGAGGTGTTATTATATAAGTGTGTATTTTGTTTTTGAAATTATTTCAACAATTTTATTATAAAAAGCCATTTACGCAAAACTATTGTAAAAATAGTGTTCTTTTTAAGCAAAATCATAACTCAATGATGGTTTATTTTTTAAAAATTAGTAATAAATTTTAGAGAAAAACAAAATGCACCCTTTTTGTATATACTTTAAAGAACATATCCTAAATATTTCATCCGGGTTAAAAATTAGGTATCCGCCAGGATGACTTTCCTCGTAACCAAATTTTTATTCAAATTCACCACATTTCCTAGGATAACTCTAAATCTAAGCGAGATAAATGATAAAAAATTTATATATGTAACTTTATACTATCAGTACATATATGATATGTATGTATCAATTCATAAAAAACAAAACTGTAGAAAAATTTGATTTCACTATAAGAGAGACACCTTAAAATAGTCTCAATTTTCTTCAAAACGCTATGTAATAGCAACATTATCCTGCTATTTTAATATAACCATTTATCTAAAAAGAGAATTCGAAAACTATCATTTACATATTTATAAACCTAACTAAAATATAACCAACATGTCACCTATAAGATCGGAATAATACGATATCCCTCTCTCCTGCCCGACACAATATTCCATCACTCCCCGCGCGGTCCATCGGTCAGATTCATCCGTGCGGCGTGACAATTTCGCGCGGGCACGTCTTTCTTCTTGTTCTCCCGCAAGTCGCTCGCGTTGCATTATATATATATATACGCGAGCCACCGCAGCCAGATACCGAGGGGCTATACTATCGCTTTCGCGAATCGCGCGCAATGCAAAGTATTGTGCTCGCTGGCCCGTGAGAAATGCGCGAAGAATATCTGCTTCCGCCGCATACGAAAATGCCCCGGCTATCGCACTGCTTCGGTGTGTTTTCTGTTTTGTTTTTTTCCGAAGTTTGAATAAGTGGCGAAATTATATTTGGGGTTGAAATTTTTGTACGTGCCGGGGTGTTTAACGAGTTATAAAAGTTGGCTTTCTCAAGGGAGAATATGGTTATGAGACTGCGTAAGTTTATAGAGTTTATGATATTTTTATGAAGTTAATTTGAATATGATTCCCAACTTTTAAGATAATTATGTTCGGCAGTTCTATTTGAATTCCTTACTAAAGAAACTGTTATACTTAGTAATACTCGAAGCGAGAGATAGATAAAGAGAGTAGCTAAATATTTTTTAATAAAAATTAAATTTAATAAAACGCGAAGTTCAATAAAATTTTCAGATCTCTTGGTAAAATGCAATCATATAGGATTAACAACTATAGATAACATACAACCGTTTCTGCGTGGAGGTTACAATTTGTTATTAAACAATTCAAACCGAAGCTGTAGAAATATTCGATACACATTTTAAATCCCTTGTAGAATGCAATCACGGTTGGATCAGCAAATATAACAATACATATTTTTTAATAATTCAAACAGTAGTTGCAAACATTTTTAAAATTCGCGGAAGACATTTTTTCAATTCGGTTTAAAATTTTTTTCAAATATGATATTCCGTAACTCTTTAAAATATAATTTTCGATATTTTTTCGCCGATTCATTAATCTTTCAATAATTAATTAATATTCTCCTTTACCAATGGAATGCCAATAAACTCGGACGGTCGGCCACTGTCTATAGATGATATATGCCGTAATAGAATAACGGTAATTAATAACCCGTGACACCAACGATTTTTTTATAAAGGAGTGATAAAAAGCGCGGCGATGATTAAAAAATGAATAACAGGCACGCGTCTAATATGTTTTACTTTATAAAAATCCATGCTATAAATCATTTTATTTAAAATATTTAAACTGTAAAATAATATAATACCTTGAGAGAAATTGCATAGCAAAAATCATAATTTCTGTTTGTACCCTGGGCATATACTTGATTTTCTATAAAAATTACCATATTCTAGTAAAAATTATCATATTCAAAGTGAAAATTGTCAAAAGAATATAACACTTTATAACGAATGTAGACATTAATTAAAGCCACGAAATGAACTTAATTTCTTATTTGCTTTGAGAATGAATCGTCTCAATTATAAGTATTGAACGTAAATTTATGGTAGCACGAATATGATTAATAATAAACAATTTATTATCTATTAAGAAGTTATTTTCCCGATAATTCCTATAAAATGTAAGAAAATAAATAATTTGTTAATTATAACGCAAATCTTTAATATTCCACATTTCAGTTAATCATCTGTTAATATTTATTACTAAACTCATTTTTGCCCTATAACTTTTCAAACTACACATCATTAACATCTCGCGTATCCCTACAGATACACTCACATAATCGCCGCAAAAACCCAGTCGAGCGCACTCGTCGTCGAAAATTCCGCCTATATATACCTCCCGCCCCCTCAAATTCATCCTCAACTCATCTCCACAATTCCGCAACATCGTTTCGACTGCAAAGCGTGCCCTCGTCGAGTGCTCAACACATCCCCCAAAAATAACCCGACCTCCCGATATCACATCAGCGCGTTGCTACCAAAAGAGTGCCTCACCACACGTACACACATCCAGAGCCCCGTACACGCTCTGACATCGCTCGCGCATTGTTCCCTCATTATAATGATCATCTCCCCCCCTCACGCGTGTCCGTAACTGGCCGTATATATACACACACACAGTCCTCTCGCGTGCAGAAGAGACAGAGAGAATAACGCGCGCGAGCTGTACGTGCGCGGGACAGCCGATGATGCATAGATGCTGTTGACACGTCGGGATGTCAGGCTCACGCGACCTCTCTCTCTCTCTCTCTCCTCTCCACTTCTATCCCTCGCTGCTGGGTCCATTATGTGCCTGCTGCTGCTGCTGCTGCTGCTGCTGCTGCTGCTGCTGCTGCTCGGTGCATCTATACGCGCGCAGAGCTGTGCTCCCGAATTGGGACAATAACTACGAAGCAGAGCTGGAGCGAGGCTGGTGCGAGGCTGCAGCGAAGCTCGCGGGTTATAATTATTGGTCGGTCTTGAGGCTAAACAATCAGGACTAAGAGCCGAGCAGGCTGCGAGAGTGGAGGGGGGGTGGATATAGCGCGACGAGACTGCACACCTCCTTATATAATACGCCGATCATTCGCGGGGATATATGGGTTGAAGGGGTGCAGGGTGTGTGTAGAGAACATACTGATGGTGCTGCTGCTGGTGCCGCTGTAATTGATCGTTGTAATGGCGTGGTGGATGTTAGGTGAGGAGCCGTCTTGTGGGTTGTTGGAGGTAATGGGGACAGAGGGCTGGGGGGAGGTGTGATGATGAGGTGAGCCGTGGATTATTGTTAGAGAGCGAGAGAGAGAGAGAGAGAGAGAAAGAGAGAGAGAGAAAGAGAGAGAGAGAGAGAGAGATCTGAGAGAGGATTGGGCTGAGCTGAGAAGGGATAGTTATTGTGGGACATCGATGCGGTGAGGATGACAATTTGGCGTGGCTGGCTTCGAGATTATATTTCTGGTTTGGTAAGTTAATCGGGTGTTGCATATTCAACTTGAGATATAAAGATACTTTATCGATGTCATCGTTAATCTTTAAAAGATACTATTACATATACTACTTAAATCTTCCCGGATAAAAATGACATATATATATATATATATATATATATATATATATATATATATATATATATATATATATATATAGAGAGAGAGAGAGAGAGAGAGAGAGAGAGAGAGAGAGAGAGAGAGAGAGAGAGAGGGAGAGAGAGATTCGAAGGGGGTGGAGTAGAGGACCTCTGGTAAACCATATATATATAACGTTTCACATATTATTATCATATATTAGTTATGTCAAGATGTATGAAAATATCTAATCATACATGAACTACTATATATATACTATATATATATACTCATGTATGCATGATTTTTTATCGTAAAAAATTTAATCGAGTGGATTCATCATAATTAGGCTCAAATATTGCAGTAAACGTATATAAAGTTACCATTTTAAGAAGTATCATCCGGATAATAACACTCAAACAAGGGGACTAAGCTGTGATACTATGATTCTAAACGTACTTCCTGAAGAGCGTATTAATTAAAACAATTATCTCAAAAAATTCACAAAGCGGATTTCATACATGTCCATGTACGATTATATATTATTATGTATGATTATGTATGATTATAAATGATTACATAAATCCAAATGAGGTACCATACATAACCATATACAAATAATAATAGCATATATGACTATTAGCATATATTAGCATATATGACTATTAGCATATATTCACATATATGACTATTAGCACATATTAGCATATATTAGCATATATAACTATTAGCATATATTAACATATATGATTATTAGCACATATTAGCATATATGACTATTAGCATATATTATCATATATGACTATTAGCATATATTAACATATATGACTATTAGCATATATTAACATATATTGCTATATATGACTATATGTATATACTTATATATGATTATATGTTGATCTATTGGAATATCCAAATAAAACATTTAATATGTCCATGTACTGACGGTCCTCGGTAATTCGAGTTATCGAATACTTCGAATTATCGAATACTTCGAATTATCAAATATTTCGAATTATCGATTATTTTGAATTATCGAATATTTCGAATTATCGAATATTTCGAATTGTCGAATTGCGAATTAACGAATTGCGTACGTACGTGCGTGCGTGTATGTGTGTGTGTGAGAATGTGTGCGCGTGTACGTAGGTATGTGAGTGTATGTGGGTGTGTGTTGTGTATGTGAGTGTGTGCGCGTGTAAGTGCATCTGTGTATGTATGTATGTATGTGCGTGTTATGTGTATGTATGTGTGCGTATGTATGTGTGTGCGTGAGTGTGGGTGTATGTCGGTGTGTATGTGTTTGTGTGTGTGAGTATATGTTTGCGTGTGTGTGTGTGTGCATAGGCGCGTATATATCAAACCATATTTTTTATCCACCATAACTCTTAAAGAGAAGCACGATACGAGCTAAAATCATTAATGTGTTTGCGTAACCGTATGTGTGTAAACAGGGAATTTTTTTAAGTGCATGTACTGGAGGTTAATACAATTTGCGATATTAGAACTTAATGTGAACATTGAGTAAATCATCTTTTTCCTATAGAAATTCTAAATAGGATTATACTTAATTTCAGAAAAATACTTTTCTTTACTATCAATATAATTTAATAATAACAAACGTTCCAGAAAATAATGTTGCGCTGTGCTAAGGATACAAACCGTATTTTAATTTCAATTAATAATTAATGATAAAGTTAAAATTTCATCCTTTGATCGCAATATTTCAATAAAATAATTTTGAGGTAAAATTGTAGTAACACCAATCCTATTATAAAATTGAAAGTTCAACGTAGCATAAATAACTAAATTAAATATATTACATGTAACTTTGTAATCGGTAAATAATAATTACCGGAAAAGTAATCTGAAGAACGAAGCGATTGCGAGTGCAACGCGATGCAAATCGAGAGCTACAACGGTATTTGTAGATGATAAAGAATACGCAGTGCCGGTCATGCGAAAAATTTAATCAAATCCGTTTCCACCACCGTCCACTCAGCCTATACATTTTACAGTGTGCAAATAATTATCAGCTTTCTTTTAAAAAATTCGTTTTTTTAGTTAACATAAACCGTGTATTTATATTCATTTGCTCCCCATCTACAAATTACTTAGATTGTTGAAAAAATAGGAAGAGGCTGTCGATGGCTCAACGGGCGTGAGTTTGAATCCCCATCAGTCCGTATATTTTGGGGACATTTAAAGAAAACGTCTTCCCGGATATTTAGGTGACGGAGATCAATCTTGAAACCCATTGTCTAATTAAGAGCAGTAATGTCTATACAGTTGAACCTCCGACGTTGATACCCTCGGGGCGAACGCTCCCCCCGCACTGATATTGAGGTAGGTTCGACGTACCGACCAATAAGCGTTGAGGCATAGGCAACTATTCTGAACATTTATTCGCTCTAATATTTGTAATTTTACCGTTAGGAAACCGGAACATCTTGCTCCTACGTCCAACTTCCCGAACCAACTGTCCCGCTTGATGCAAAACGGTTGGCAGTCATATCTTAAAAAGAAAGCAATTCCAGCGACTGTAGCGGACTTTCGTCCCATTGCACTGCTGAGCTTTCTTTCTAAGTCCTCGAAAAGATCGTGCTTGACCAAATTCTAGCATTTTTTTTACAATAAAATCCTTGATACGTTACAAACTTGTTTTAGGAAGTTCAACAACACAGAGACGGTTCTGAAGTTAACTGAAGACATCAGGTCCGGCATCAACTTCGACATGAGAGGTGAGAAGCAGCTCCTTACCATCCTACTAATGTTTAATTTTAGCAAGACTTTTGACACGATCTCTCCATCGAAACTGTTAAAGATGCTGATCAGAATGGGATTCTCCGGAAGCGTTGTTTTGCGGATTAAGCCTTATAATACAGGGCGTAACCAAAGAGTTGCTAAATCTAATGGTGAATCTGATTGACTTGCAGACAATCTTGGCGTTCCACAGGGCTCCATTCTGCACCCCTACTGTTCAGTCCTTATATCAACAACTTACGAGACATACTCACCGACGACAGTGTCAAGCACTTGCTTTATGCGACCGATTTGCAAACCTACACCCAAGTTACTAGAGATGATTTTCGTGAGGGCATACAACGTTTGTCAGCTGCTGCGCATGCTGTATCGGAATAGGCTCTCGAAAACGGCCTGCGGCTCAATGTCAACAAGACAAAAGCAATTTTTTTTGGTTCTAATTATAGCGTTAACAAGATTCGTGAATTACAGCTTCCAGACATTGAGGTGCAGGATAGCATTTTCGTTCTCTTTGTTGACACAGTAACTAATCTCAGGGTTGTTTTGGATTCTAAGTTGACGTGGAAACCTCAGGTTGATGCAGTAAGTATGAAGGTTAATCGTGCTCTTTACGGCCTACGATCTCATCGATCCTGCACCACCAAGGCGTTACGCGTGCAGCTTGCAAATGCTCTTGTGATCTTCCACTTAGGCTATTGCTCTTTAGTATACCTTAACATGTCGGACGAGCTACAGAGCAGACTGCAAAGATTGCAGAATTCGTGCATGAGATGCATTTGTGGTGTTAGAAGGAGAGAGCGCATTTCTCCTTACAGGAACAGACTGAGTTGATTTACTATAGAGGGGAGGAGGACGTAATTTGCGGCGGTGGTTATGTATAAGGCAGTCAATATGAGACAACCTCCGTACCTTGCAGCCTCTTCCAAAGAAATCAGGCTCGGTCCTCCAGTAGGTTGGATGCGCGAGAGCTCTCAGTTTCAGAGTCGTGCAATAACACGGGTGGGTCTCTACTCGTTCAATGCTCAGGGCGTGCGACTCTGGAACTCCCTTCCTCGTAGCCGACAGAGTCTGCACTAAGCAATTTCAAAACAGCGCTACGCGGACACAGTCATCTTTTACTAAAGGAGCTCCTTTTTGTTTTTTTTAATGAAGATTCGAAATTGAAAAGATATTTAAAGATTCATTAACTCAATTCTTATATAACTAGTTTTCGAATTTTGGATTTTTGAGTTTTAGTTTTTCGAACTTTCCCTTGTTTTGTTAAACACGAATAAAGTCTCGGAAATATATGATGGCAAATTGTTAACAAAATTTTAGATGATTAGGAATTCTGTGAATATACGTACTAATATCTGATTACAGCTAATTTAAATATTTAAATAATTTAATAAATTACGTTCAGAGAAAAAATTGCTGTGAAAAAGATTATTACCTATCGTTCTGTAATTTTAGTAAGAAATTATCTTTTGTCAAACCGTCGATGATAAATAAGCACACCCTTTTTGAGGTATTATTTGTAAAGAGATATAGCAATTTAAAATTACTTTACTAGAATAAAGAATTTCATATCAGAACAATTAATTTAGTTTGAGGAAGCTAAGTGCCAATGAATTGGCAGCGGTTTATTTTATATATTTGTTTTTAAATGTATTATAAATTTGTTAGTATTGCGCAATTATTTCGTAATTATAAATACAAAATAATTTAAATCAGTAATGTTAATTGAGTTTCTACAATAAGATAATGTACGCAGAATTTGGCATAACATTTTTGCGATCGGGCCACGTGCATTTTCCGTTGCAGATTCGACTATATATGAAATTAAAAAAAATTATTGATAATAAAGGTTTTGTCACATGACTTGATGAATATTTTTTACCTGAAGAAATGTATTTACTTACTGTTTAAACGTTCAGCACTGGACAATAATATATTTTTATTAAACGTCGATATAAAGTTCTATGCATTAATTGGTCTCGAAGTTCTAATATTCACCGACAGGCAGCGTTACTTCAAACGAAAATTCAAAGTTACGCACACAGTGAACACGCAGCTTGGCGGTAAGATGTACCTCACAGTGATACTTCAAGTGCACGTGCATTTGAAGATTATAATTGTCTTCGTGGTGGGAAATTGCCAGTGAATAATATTTACGTTTTCTTAATACTGACATAAATTCAACGAACGACGCTTAAAAATATATATATTTTTCAGGAACACATATAAACCCTTGAGGATAATAAAACCAATCGCAATACTCTCGATAATTATCATTCCAAGCGTGGTCGTCCAAATTATTACAACGATCAATCAGCAACAAAAATTCATCACCGACTTCCCGTTAAAATTTTCAAACAAAACTGAACCACCACGATACATCATCATCCCGATCCATTATTAATTTAGCCAATTGTCGGTCGCTCCGCTATCATACCTCGCTCTCTCACCCACATCCACCCACACCCACTCGTCACGAATCCACACACGCATTCGAAAGCCTTTAACGGGCACGAGTGAGCGTTCGCTGATTATGCACAATATTGGCAAGCCTGCTGGCTGCAGCTGTACCCGCTACAGCGCCGGCCTTCCTGCTGCACTCGTGACAAGTGGGTTTTACTCCGATCTCGCGTATATATATACCCCATACCATCGAATCTCTCTCTCTCTCTCTCTCTATTTCTCTCGCTCTCTCTCTCTCTCTCTCTCTCGCTCCTGCATTGATGGGAGTCAGAGAGCTGACCGAGCTCCAGCTTCGCCGGACGTTTCTCCGCCTGATGTACAATAACGCGCGGCGGCCCTTCCGCGATCGCCATATCACGTCAGATCGTCCAGCGTCAGGAGTCCATTCGTCCGTGCGGCTCTGAAAGCCTTCGTTACACGCGCCAGCCGGCTCCGTGCCTCCGCAGCGAAACTCTCCTTGTTAATATTAATGCCTGGCGTGCGTGCTAATTGGAATTTGAATTTCGATCTTGAACGCTGGATTGGCGCGCTGCGTGGCTCTTGATTGGGGGAAGGGCGGTTTGAGAGGGATCGCTGAGACGAGGGGGAAAGGTGGGCGGCGAGAATTTTCGCTCGTGACGACTTTAGTGTGATATTTGAATTTTAGGGGAAGTTTGAGAGCGTGATTATTAAAAATGTGGAGACAACTTGAAACGTTAAAAAAAGGAAATTTCTGAGTCCATAAAACTTTTTATATTTAAAAGCAAACATTTTTTATATTTTGGGATAGAAAACTTGGTAATATCGATAATATAACTGTTGTAAAGCCTCAAAATCTTGATCCAAAAAGTTTACGTCATTAAATTACCATCGTAAATACCTTAGTTATTGAAGAAACTGCAACTAGTACGTACAGTTGGACATCGTTCTGGTATTATGTAACAAAATGTTATTTTTCATGTCCTGGGTTCCGATAATATAGTAGTTGGCTCTGACTGAAGGTTGATATTTTAGCAGTGCGTAGTCCAACTGTACAAAGCAATTCCGGCTAGTTATAGTAAATGCGAATATATATCGTTTTAACCTTTGATGCGTAAATACGTCACAGGTTTTAGTCGTATAATTCTTGTATTCCATATTACAATAAAGTGAAATTAAAATGTGAAATAGCGTTTCAGTTATTAATATCCTACCGAACACTAGTAGATACGCACGTTTCGCAAAAGCATAATTATTATCCCCACGTTTCGCAAAAGCATCATTTTGTCTACAAAATTAATTACAACCAATACCTGCACCAATTATTAAACCGAAAAGATTATCTAATCTAAAAATGTTGCAACAAAAGTGAACAAATCATTTTCGTAAAATAATAAATACTAAAATATTTTGTTATTTTATTCATCAATGACAACGTACATTATAAAATAAATGCAAAATTTTATTCATCCCGAGCCTCATAAAGCATTCAAATGTCAAGTCGCTGGCGTCTATTACTATACGGGCAAAGCACACAGTGGAGATTGCAGTTTTGCAGCGTGGTATAAAGCCTCTCAACAAGTGCGAAATACGAGCTGCTCTCTCGAGCGCTTGAGGCCACTATACAATCCGCAAAAAAATATAGAGATCGCGTTGCGAAACCAGAGCCAAGGTATTTCGGGGGGTAGGCAGGCGCGATGTGTGCGATTTTCCAGAAATTTAAATATTTGCGCAGCGCGCGTCGATATAACTATTTTTCATGCGCTTTAAAAGCGTCCGGAGCGATGCAGCCCGCGCGAAACGAAATATTCCCCCGGTATTGGCTATATCGCCCAATTTTGCCAATTCGAATAATCTTTGTCATTGGACTGTAAAAAGTCGTGCTGAAGCTTTGGTTTTTTGAAGTACGGGTTTTGCGAATCGTGCTGCAGAAAAGTTAATTAGCATTTATACAATGGATAGATATTAGAATTTGTAAAGTGTTATACTAAATTTGTTATTGATTTTTCAAAGGATTTAGTTACTCGTTTTTGTTGTATTTTTTATGGAAATGACTCAATTATTCTCTGCGAGTTAACCAAAATAAAATAAATTTGTTATTAAATAACTAAGTTATTATAATTGCACTTGTATTAGTTGCACATACGCATGCACGCACACACGCATGAACGCACACACATACACACACACACACACATCCATACAGACATTTTCCATAAATAGTGTATTTTGATCCCTAATGTCTCAAAAAATGTTTCTAACATGTTTTTAGCAAAACTTCCTTTTTACTATTACAAAGCTTCCACTTTGAGAAAGCATTTATGTAACATCAAAAAACCTGCAAAGTTACAGCCAAGTGTTTATAAGGCCTTACACGTGTTTTTGTAAATTCGTCCTTATACGAATATAAACTATTGGCTGTAATTACTTTGCATGATTTTCTATATAAATTTTTAATAAATTCTAGTTTTCTCCGTGGGTCCCACTTTTCAAGTCAATAAAGTGGCCGCAGATAAGTCTAGAATAAAGTTCTATATGCAACACTGAAATAAAGTCGATTATTTCCTCGGTAAATAAGGGGCTGTCCATAAATTACGTTGACTTTTTTCCAGATTTTGGATCCGTTCCTCCTCTATGTAAGAAATCGTAATATTTCTTGTACGCCCCCCTCCCCCCCCCCCCCAACCCCCTCTAATCGTACGTAATATTTTTTTCATCAATAGTTCAATTTTTAAAGACTCATGTAAAAATTTATCTTTTTACTACGCATATAATATACCATTTTACCAGAGAAAATGGCACAAATATTTATTACAGGCCCATAAGTCGAGCGTGTAACTTTTCATAAAAAATTCACTCATATAGTCCAGTTGGAAACTATAGCATCTTCCTATGAGCGGATGCCAATTTGTTATTTCTTTCACTTTGTTTTAACACTGGCAATAGTCACTAGCAAAATCTTAAAGAAATTCAGATTCGAAGACACTTATTTATTGCTATAAACAATTTGAATGTATTATTAGCAATAAGAATCTAATGTTGTTCTGTATTTAAATGAGTGATTATAGTATTTGTACGTTTTCTTGTAACTTGTAAAATTGACATCCGCTTACAGGAAGATGCTACTTCACGACAACTGGACTGTATCAGTGAATTTACCATAAAAAGTTAAACGCCTGACTTATGTGCCTGGAATGAATATGTGGGCCTTTTCTCTGGTGACCTGGCAGATTATATGCGTAAGAAAAGGGTAAATGTTTTTACATGAGTATACAGTTTTATTAAAAATTTCTTCATCAAGCACTAAAAATACCAATCATTATTTCGGATTTAAGGTGTTTCGTGTATGTGATATACGATGTAGATTTGAAGGATTTAAAAAATAATACAATATGTGATATACGTTCTATATTTGAAGGATTTAAAAAATAATACAATATAATAAACCATAGGTTACAATTATATGATTAATTATATTTTTAAGTTTATAATTAATTGTATTTTTATATCTATAAGTAAAAACATTTTTACATTATAATTAAACATATGTTTATATTGATATTTAAAAACGTTTTTTACATCATTATTAATTGTTTGACATAATTAGGTTTCTTTGGTCACAGCAATAAATATACGTATAAAGATTGTAAAAACAAATTTTTTAGGTCAAAAGACTGAATATTAAAAAAAATATTCTATAGCAGCTGTGATTTTGTAAATTTTGGGAGTCACCGATTAAGACAATAGGTAGCAATGAGTTAGGCTGGATAATTTTTTTTGATGATTTTTTAACTTCCTTGTTATGTACATAATATAATTAGGAATAAAATTAAACATTTAAGCTGCTTTTAGAAAAAATATGCACTCAATATCATTTTTTTAAAGTTTCATATTTAGACACACTTTTACCCCCTTAATACACAAAAGAAGTTTTGAGTTGTTTGAATATATTGTTTGTGAAGAATCCCCAAAAATCACCTCTGATTTTCGTCATCTACATGAGACTCTTCCCTTAAGCTTTCTTTTTTGACTATAAATCGAACCCGGATCAGCAGCGTGGGAATCCGTCACTATACCGACTGAGCCACCATAAACCCCACATCCCCTTAAGAATAATTCACAAATAACGTCACGCTTCGGGGGGGGGGGGGGGGGAGGATCATTATTAGCTTGATGTTGTACACTAAATACATATCACAATCAGTGAAAATGCGTTACGCGGATGTTTAAAAATTCTCAAAAACCGCGTAATTTGCGAATGGCCACCCTTACATACTTACCCAACAAATCCATCTAAACATTAATCAATACGCTAGCCCCCCGAACTGGCATATTCCCTGCCAAAGATAACGAATCTAAAGAACGCGTCACATCAACATTATGTACATACCTGCATCCTTACCTCTCCAGCAGGCTGCACATACGCTTTGACGATCGTAGCGATCTCGACATTCCATGACGCGCTGCACTGCGCTGCGCGTGGCTTATCCAGGCGGCGATCGTGCAGGTCGATCCTGCATGGACCAAGGCAATACGCAGGTATATATGTATATATATATATATATATATATATATATATATATATATATATATATATATATATATATATATATATATATATCTACACCAGGAGCGGCGGGATCGCAGAACGGGCATAACTGCAAGCTTGCACGCGCCGCTGCAGCCTGCCTTGCGCTTCATTACGGGGGCGTGCACGGCGCGCCCTAATTTGCGCGACTTTGACGGTGACAGCCAGCACCGCGAGAGAGTGTCTCTCTCTCTCTCTCTCTCTCTCTCTCTCTCCCTCTGTCTCTGCTGTGCACGTCTCTCACTTTGTCATCGCGGGCGGGTTGTGTATGTGCGCGTGTATATATGTATATGTATATAGGCGAGGGCGAACGGAGCGTCGGCGATTCGATCGGACAGCGACTGTCAACGAGCGTTTAAGGAGAACCGACGAGCCGTATGATACGTTGATAAAATTAGCGCGGGATGCCGAGAGCGAGGACTGCAGGTTGGGCTGTATATGTGGGTAGCGTGAGAGATCTAGGGGAGGCGATTGATTTCAGTGAATTTCGTCGTTTTGTGGGGTGTGAACTGGGAACGTTGGGGCTCCGTTTGTGAGCAGACGTCTTTTTTCTTAGTGCTTCTTTCACCCCTTTTTTTCTCTGACTGCTTTCTTATTCTCTCGATTCTAAGTCAGCAGATGGGGCCCAAAAGTTAAGTTGTCAATGATAAGAACATTAATTTAATGATTAATATTGATTTATTGGAAAAATGCGGAATCTTGGTGGTGGGTATGGTAGTCAAGCCAGTACCGAGGAGTGTTATCGCCACGTGCTGCATTTACATCTTGATATGATAAAGAAATATTAGATATGTAACGACGACTTAGAAATCACATCTGCAATATTTATTAATTAATTCATGGCAATGGCAATGATGTCATGGATTGAATGAGATTATATTCAACGATGAAATTCTAGTTCCCTGCTATCAATGTAATGGTGTAACAAGATGGCGGAATCTTAATAATCATTGAAGAATAAAGAAATCAAGAAGATTAACAAGTAAATTAATATAAATAGAATACCAAATGAATATATAATCAAGATATAAATATATATATATATCTGCTCAAAAGAATACATTGAATATGCTGGAATACCTACTTAGCCTGGTGCTTATAACTCGTACGGAAGAAAAAAGAAAGAAAACTGGGAACGATTGTTCGATGTGGTTGTCAATTAATCGAGCTTATATGGAAGATTGAGTGAAGGTAAATTGATCGTTTGATTTAGACTGTAGATTGATAATTGAGTGCCAATTTCCGTTTTTGAGATTGATTATTAAATGTACATTTGAGTATAATAAAGTATTATGAGAATCGAATATTAATTAAAGGGGTATTATACACAACAGTAGCTGCTGGACAACACCACATAAAAGCTACATTCGCATAAAGAATGAAGCTCACATTGAAAATTCCGTCAATTATAAACTATTCATTCCACTATACTCATTGTTCATCTGCATTCTCATCGCAAGCTCTCTCCGTAATTATCCCTCCATTGTCCTGCACGCATGAGCTGACCGCTCGCGCGCATCGTCAACCTTCAACCAAGTCATCCACGTCTATAAACAACAACAACAACGGCGGCGGTAGCAGCAGCAAACCCTCGAAACTACATCCATTCACCATCCGCAAATCTTCCAACGAACAAACTATATATATACATATATATATATATTCAACGCTGCACCAACTTCTCCGACCAAACTATATTTAAACCTCTCCATACAATAACCCGGCGCGCACCGCATGGGCCGCAGATTCGAGTAAGGTCTGCGCGTCGCTTAAAATTCGTTTTATCGCCGGGCCGCATTATCGAGCCTCTCCCCCCTGCATCACAGAGACAGTCGAGAGGGATAATTGCCGGCGACGCCGCGCCGCAGTCGCGCGTATAGCCCGCGGGTATTAATTACTATATACACACACACACACAGCCGGAGCCTCGACGACGAGCGCATTTGAATTCCGGCGGTTTACCAGAGGTCCTCTACTCCACCCCCTTCGAATCTCTCTCTCTCTCTCTCTCTATATATATATACATATACATATACGTATATCTGTTTGGTGCGTATAGACGCTCTCGGGGAATATCATCAGGCTGCGCTGAAAAGCGTCTTATTCGAGGCGCGCGGGCGATACGATGGGGCTATTACGGGAGGACCCCTCCGGGACAATATAATGCCATTGTCTCTCGCGCGACGCGGCGCGGGCTTGTGTATAGGCGTATAATAGGCAACGAGAGGCCGCGAATGAATGCGCGCCGGCTTTGTGTGCTTGCGTCTGTGTGTGTGGGTGTGGTGTATATGGCTCTATAAGGGTTCACTCGTATTCCTCCACCCGCGGTGGCGATGAATGGATGGGGGTGGGGGTGGAAGTACAAGCGAGTGCTTAAGCACCGGGGCCACGAAGATGCGCGATGACGTTCTCGAGAAGCTGCGACGTCGCGACGCGATGATGCGCAGAAGATGACGAGGACGAGGATGAGGATGCGACGAGGTGATGCGTCGAGAAGAAGGAGAGGTTTGTGGATGAAGAGGCCGTGGTTTTGGATAGACGTACTTTTATGGTTTTGGTTTGTGATAGGTCGTAATGGAATTTTTAGCTGCGCGAGTGAAAGAAACTTTGCCATTAGAAATTTTTAGTATTTTACTATGTGAGGAACTTCAATTGATTAGAATTTTGGTGGAAATACATTGAGCA
This sequence comes from Gastracanthus pulcherrimus, assembly GCA_949152435.1. NCBI lineage: Eukaryota > Metazoa > Arthropoda > Insecta > Hymenoptera > Pteromalidae > Gastracanthus > Gastracanthus pulcherrimus. The sequence goes on along the minus strand of OX424576.1, from coordinate 7,623,984 downwards.
AAATCTAAAACTCGTGAAAATATATTTCTTTTTTGTATTATAATTTTGTTTGTTAGCAAGATGCTTTTATAATCTTTTCTTCGCCCAAGTGGTTAATAATGCTTTAGCAATTAAGGGTAGAAATATAATCCATTCAGTGACGCACAGTGGAAAATCAAAATATCTTTAGTTTTTTGTGCATATTTCCATTATATTTATTTATCTGTGACCTGAAATGGGAGTTTCCTCCTAAATTATTGTATTTTTTGTTATTTGACGACGTAATATAAATCCTCTTGTACCGAAAAAAAAATCTGTTTACCTGCACTCACTTGCCGCAAGTAGATTTTTATTTAATTCTACTTGAAAAAAGTTTGAAAGAAAAATGTTTGAAAACACGGTTTTAATTTAACAAGAAGAAATATGTCGTTGAAGTTTGGAACGTTCTTGGAACTAAGTACGAAATTTGTATTATAGGTGTTTTAGAAGTGTGAACCCGCTAACTCAGATGCCAATAGACTTTAAATGATTAAACAATCTTTTGTGCGGAGTTTTAGCAAAATTTATCATGTGGATAGTATAAAAATAACCTAAAATAGGTAAATAATTTCGATTACTTCTGATGTTAAGCCCTGACCCCAAAAAAAGTATTATGTATTACATCGGCAATATTTTAATTGATATATTGGCCAAGTTTCATCAGTATTTATCATGTGAAAGGTATTTGAAGATTCAATAAACCCTAAATTTTAGTGATTTTTAATTTTGATTGCAAAGTCTAAAACTCTGAACCCGCTAATACCTTATAAAATCGATTCCACATAATATAATAGATGTACTTGGTTTTTTTCATGTAATTTTATCTCGCGGAAAGTGATTTTTGTTACCCAAAACGGTGCTTCGCTTCGCTCGCTCGGGCAGTAAACTCACCCGCGGGAAAAATATTCGACCTTTTGCCTTTGTTATATAATGTACTATTTTCTAACATGTGCATAGAAAAGGCCCCTTTTCAATGCATAAAAAGCGAATAGGAAATCGAGAATTCCGAACGTCTCCGTCGGGAAGGAATGACCGCATAAGAAAACTACACTTTCTCCCCTTGTTGCACAATGTACTATCTTCTAGCTGCGAGAGGGAAGAGAATAATGAACATTGAACATATGTTAAAGAAAATGCGATGTGTAACAGGGGGACAAAGGGTTTTCCAAACTCGGATGATGATTTTGAGCACTAGTGATAGTATTGGGCGCCCTCGACTCCCACTCATGCTAAATCATCATACTCACATAGGAAAACCCGAATTTCTCCCCTCGTTGCACAATGTACTATTCAATATTATTCATGTATATACAGTGAACAAAAATTGGTTCTTTACCGCTCTCGGGCGAAAAACAAAACCATCGGGCGAAAAGTGCGGTACTTTACCGTCCTAGGGCGGGAAGTGGGTATTTTCTGCCCTAATAGGACGGTAAAGTAACGCACTTTCCGCCCGCTTCATAATATGCTAGAAAAATAATCCTTTCAATACAGGTAGGACAAAAAATATCGTGTGCACCAGGGGCGAAAGGCGATTAACGACCGTGCTAGTTGCAGCCCTTGCCTCGCCTGCAATGCGCACTCGCAGTAAGCCGGTAATCACCTACTCTCCGCCCCTGTTACACAATATACTATTTTTAATAAACTAGGGTGTACTGCTGTTTTACACTTAACATTACATATAAATTCGTACCAAGTTGTTTTCGTGATCATCACCTCAAATTCAGAGTAAAAATTGATAAAGCAATAATGACATCCAATTATCAAGAACAAATATTTGAATTTTGTAAGAAACGTTCACTAGCTATACTAGATCCGGGATTTTTAATTTTTCAATACTGACATCAGATTCGTAATTAGCAATCGAAAAACTAAACATACGCTAAGATAATTCAGGTTGACATACAGGTCAACGGAGACATGTCCTTCTAAAAGGCTTTGAGGAAAGAATATTCTGTTAAAACTTAATAGGGAAGAATACAACATTTATTTTTTGATCGGCACTTGTGCAAATGGTAGAGAATCTAAGCCGACGTATATTGCTGTTTTAAATTAAAAAAAAAAAACAATTTGCGAAAGTTATAACTTATTAAAGGTCCTTTGAGTGACGTCACACGGTTAAAACTTCAAAAGAATACACTGTTATACATATATATACCTGCAAAGCTACAGTCAATCAAGGGGTGCGATAGTGCCTGATGGCAAGTATAAGTGTAAACGGTTCGAAGCTCAGCGGGCGCTCTGACGCCCTAATAAACGCCGATTTTACTTTTTTTGTTTATACACATACAAACTAACAAAAACCCGAGTACGGATTTATAAACAATTGTCGGTAACTTTGCAGGGTTATCTTCATCTTTTATATCGGTAAGTTTCCCTGAAATCTTTGTAGGAACAAAATGAAACCTCCAGAATTAAAATCGGATATAAGATAAAAAAAGTCTCCAGTACCTATTTTGTCAAATATTTATCTACTTGACGATATCTATACTTTTGCAATATGCAAATTTTGTTGAAAAAATTTTTTCATCGCTTTAAGTGTTTTTATTTTACATTATATCGTCTCTCATATTATAATATGAGAACAAATTGTTATATCAATCATTATATTTTCGGTACGTATTGGTGCACGAACCACATCAAGTCCCAAATTACCTTAAAACTAAAAAAACATTTGTTTTTATATTTAGTTAACCTCATTAGAATGGTCTGAAACCTTTCCAATAATAATTTATTAAAAGAAAATTCCTGCTCTCAAATTAATTAAATTTTAATAATTTAGGTCATAGTTCATTAATTATAATGTCCTTAAGCAAGTATTTGCCAATGAATTAATAAATAATATTGTTTTTTATACTACTCTAAACTCAAAATCACAACTTTGATATGAGTTTTCGGCGCTCGTGGTATAAAATACGGTTCAAAACTAGTGAGTCACATGAGGAAAATAATCTACTTACGCACCCGTGTTGAAATGTACTATATTAAACTTTCATGGAAAAATCGGCATCGGCATACGCATTGCTTTTTCGCCATACCTACGCATTGCTTCATTGTGATATCATCGCCATTTTGAGTTTCACGGCAGGCAATTAAGTTTTTTTTTCATTCTAACGACATCAACCGATAACTATTCACCTAAAGAAAGCATTTACATGTTTTAGAAAATTTGTTTTATTCATAGTGATTATTAATGGAGCTTTGCCTCAAAGATAGGCGCCCATATAATGCGCGTCTGGCACTTTAAGGGTTAATGTTGTATTCTATAGCTATTTCTAAAGTTATAACAGCCCTTATGCATTAACTGGAAATTGTCGACATTATCAGCGAAGTTAAGTAAATATATAGTCATTTGTGCTCGGAACACTAAATAATTAACAATACTTTGCAATAAAGCTATATGCTGAAAAAAGTTATTGGAAATTGTCCCATAATTTCTTATAAGTTAGTGTTATGCGCTCCAAAAGTTTATAGTTGATTGTAAAATTTTCTATAGTTCATAAAAGCGTTACTGAACGCGCGGTGTGAAGCAATTTTGTTGTACCTATTGTAAGAAAGAATATCCTATGTGTTTTAGAAAATATAGCCATTTTAGAAAAATATAAAATATATTGTTGTGTGAAAATATAGGTCGTAACATCGCCATGAAAAATAAAAATATACGTTGAAAATTATACATAATGTGTTGAAGCAAGAAAAAGGTACAAATATGTATAAATCAATTGATAAACAGGAATAAAAAAGTTTTATACCTTACTAGAAATTTTTATCAAAATTTACCATTATAAATTTCATAAATCCGAAAATTGTGGATATAGGTTCTATAAGCAATTATTATGTATTTCAGACGATAAATTGACTAATCATAAGTTAAAGAAATTAAATTTACTTGGTTACGAAAAAAATTTTAAATAACTTATTTTAAATTATTTTAATTGATTTTGCATTAAGGTGATACTATACCCTTCTGTTATCGGAAAATACGAGGATCCACTTTTTCCATTTAATTTTCAATTTTGAGAAAATATCTCTCTGAAAAGTTGTTTTTGAATGGGATAATAACGTTCCAGAGAGATATTTACTAAAAATTGAAAATTAAACGAACAAAGTGAATCCTGGAAATTGTCGGTGACGGGTGGAATTAGCATCACCTTAAGAACTGTATTAACGCTTAGAAAACCGCCGATGTAACCTGGACTCCAATCCCACTTTAAGCAAAATGTCTTTTAAAGCTGTTAACAGTGCTAGTTTTTCATGATTTTTAAATTGTGTTGCTTTACTATATGGTGTATATTTTTTAATAATAAAATATTCAACAAATACCTAACGATAAAACTACTTGTTCCGAAAATTCATAGTCGTTTTTAACACTTCGTAATTTTGTTAAAAAATAGTAATACGAAAGCGTACAGAAAGACTGAATAGAAATGACATATTTCTCTTGAATTTTGAAAACCCGACTTAAAACCTTCCTTTAAAAAAAAAAAGATACACCTGATTCAGTAAATTTGTAACTAATTAAAAAAATCCAAATCGTGAAACAAAGTGATATAGATTACAACAAAATGTTGCAGAGCTTTTTGGGATGTGATTTCAAGGTTTTCCTTCCATCTTTCTCATTAGAAAATGACGTTTAGAAAATTACGATGCGGTTAGATTACATATTTCTTTCACTTTTTCATATATTATTAAGAAACTTTAACGCAACCCCACGGTCCTCTAAGAATTACAGAATAATTTTTCGTAATAATAAAATTACACAAAATAACATTCAAATTATTTAAAATATTATTATCTCGAATTATTTACAGCGAATCAATATTCGAAATCCCATATTTTGTATATAAAACTTCGCTCACGGCGCTCGTGCCGGTATTTATATATATGTATATATGCTTTAATCGCTCAGTCACGCAGGGCAAATAGAAAAGAGAGAAAGAGAGAGAAACACAACGCGGAGATAGTGGAGCTGGGAATCATTTTTCACGGTCATTAATAACTCATTAAGGGGCCTCCTCTTTTTCGCTCGATTTATCGAAACCTGCGCGCGTAGCGCAAGCGAGACACGCCAGCGGCTATACAAGGCTGCAGGTAATTAGTCACCGATTTGTCTCCAAATTCTCTCATTTTTTTGCTGGACGTCCCCTAAGCGCTCGATAGTATGTATATATCGACGACAGCGTGAATTTTGCGGAAAGCTGGATGGAGGATACAAATGAGAAACAGTTAAAAATAGCGCAGATTCGACTTTTTGTTGGTTTTTTATTTAATAAATTACAACGAGCATATTTTTTTATATAAAATAGTCGATATTCACAGGTGTAGATATAAATAAGAACTTAACATAATTACACACTAACTAACGTTCAGATGTTCCGCGACGAATCGATTAAAAGGTGGGTTATTGTATTTTAGCATTCATTGGCCAATAGAGACAAAAAATATTATAGTAAAAACAATATTGCAATGATTGAATTCTTGTCCCCTACATTATTAGAGTATTATCAGTTTTCTTGGTTAAAGCAGCACAAGGGTAAATTAAGCTATATCGTTTATAAATTTGAATAAGAATTTAAAGGTGAAACATTGAGGTAATGATAGCGGCAGTATAAGTAGACTTCAATATAAGTCTGAATCAATGCTCATCAGTTGAGCTATCATAGATTAATTGTGCAACAAATGAGTGTTTGTCAATATGAAAAATTATTTGCACATTGTACTATCGATGCAAAATGTAAAATTTAAATATAAAAGCTTAAAAAATCACTATCAGCATGAAAAAGAATTAGTTACACTGGGATATTTACGAGTTCACAGAACATTGGGCAATTGTAAAATCACAACAACTGGAACAACTGGAATTTTCCAATATAAATTACCAAAGCTTTGACATTATTGTATTTATCGCGTTATGGGTATATATGACTTTTAAAAACAGTCTTTATAAAAGACAAAGCAATTCTCACTTTTTTTCTTAACTTTTATATGCCAGCATCTTTATGAGTATTTTTATACTTTAAATGTAAATGTCATTCAAAAATAGTTGTACTAACTTCTATGTTAAATTAATTATGTAATCATCTAATTGCTTGTTACCACTGAGATCAAGCTTGATTTTCTTATTTTTTGACGTGTCACTTGAAGACCTCTTAAGCTTGTTAGGTGAACTTTTGGGGATTGGGAATGTTTCAGGCTTTGAATGTCCTCCAAATCCATCAAACGTTATAGCAGCATCTTTTTCTCGAGAACTCTGAAATTATGAGTATTTTAATAATAAAATAAAATCAATCTAATAATGAAATTTTCTGAGAAAAACTGAAATATATATGTTTTACCTTATATGGTGCGTCAAACTTTTTAGAAGAGAGGAGAGGTCGTTTTGTCCCAATAGTGAATGTACCACGTTGAGAGGGTCGTTCTTTCAAGGCCATAATACTTTTCGACTTAGTTGGGAGGTATGGTGAATTTTCTTCATTTTCCTTAGTCTTTGTTACAGTTGGCTGTAAAATAAGTCATAGTTATAAACAAACTCGATCTGATTTTAGGAAAGTTAAAAAAAAATATTGATTTACCGATACAAGCACAAGATCAGAATCATTTTTGTCTTTTGAAGAGAAGGATTTTAGTTTTTCAGGTGCACGCTTAATTTTTTTAGGTAATATTTCGTCAAAATCGAATAATGGATCGGTTTCACGTTTGCGAGACGTAGTATTTTCTGTAGGTAATTTTGCTACTTCACGTCGATCCTCTTGCTCCTTGTCTCCATTTTCTAATTCAGCAAATTGCTTTTGTAACTCATCTCTTTCACTTCTGCAAATTGCAAGTTCTTCTTCTAACTCTTCACTAAAAGTAAGAATTACGAAATAATAGTATAAATAATCTTCGAGTATACTTTTCAAGCTAATGTAATTGTAGTACATAATAAAAAAATATACACACATTCGTTTTAGATATTCCTGTGAAAAAGAATTTCTTTCCATTTTCAAAGCTTGTAAATCATTCTGTAGCCTTTTTACAGTAGTTCGAAGTTCTTTCCTCTTATCAAGAGAAGTGCTCAATTCTCTAAATTAAAAATAAATTTTGATAAATAAATAATAGATAACAAGTTTTCAATTAATATGCTCGTGTTATTTTGAAATACATAATATTTTACTTATAAAGGAATCATTAAGAAATTTACTAGTTTCAAAATACACGTACAATGAAATAAAATTAAGACATAAGTACATGTATCACTAACCGTTTCATAATACCAACATATGTGGCAAGAGTATCAACATCTGTAGTTCGTTTTACCATTTTCTCAACCTCATCACTAGTAGACAATATCAATACTTTTACACTAAAATAAAAATATTAATTAAGTATATAAATTAAAAGTTGTAAACTTTTTTTAAAAGTAACGTAAATGCTAGAACTAACTTTTCGTATGTTTCTAATTTACTCTCTAATGCCCGTTTTTCTGTTCTAATCCTGTCATAATCATGACACTGTTGTTTGAAGTATTGACTTTGCTCCTTTAAAGCATGAATAACAGCATTCTTCTCATTGACAACACTTTCGGTTTTCTTAACTTCTTCGCGAAGACCACTATTTTGCTTCTTTAAGGTGGCATTTTCAGTACGGAAATTATTGAATTCTGTTTCTTTCAATTTAATTTGAAAGGAAAGACTGTCCACTTTTTGTTGAAGAGTAAAAGAGTCTTCCTTTATTGCTTCTGTATTGGAAAAATTGAAGTAAATTCTTGTTATTCTGTCCCGTATCACTTTTTGCCGACATTGTGGACAACTCTGAGATCTTGAAATAAAAATACAATAAAATTCAGTTAGTATATTAAATGTATTCACAAAATTTTAAAAGTTAAGGTGATGTTAAACACTTTGTTACTGATAAATACGGAGAACTACTTTTTTCATTCATTTTTCAATTTTAAGAAAATATCTCTATGGAAAGTTGTTCTTTTTGATTGGAACAACAACTTTCCATAGATATTCACTCAAAATTGAAAATGAAATGAAAAAAATGTATTCTCGTATTTGTCGGTGACAGGTGGTTTTAGCATCACCTTAATTTAGAAACTCTTAAATAGTCAAAGTATAGATATTAATAAGATGGTAGTGAGTTCAGACTACACGGAAACCTTGGTAGAATACAATTATAGCATAAACAATATTAACAAGGATATGTTATAACTTATTAGAGAAATTCCATTACACACAGAAAAATAAAAATGGAATCACTCTCACAAAGGTCTTTGTCTCAAAAAGCAAGAATTTTTTCGTCAAATCAGTAGTAGAAAATCAATGCATTTCCCAAACTTACTTTTCCAGCCACTGGATGAGACACGGAAAGTGAAAGACGTGCCCGCAGGGAGTTATGAAGATATCGTTCGAAGGTTCCAACGTATCCTGACATATTGCGCACAGAATATTCATTTTCTCCCTATCTCTCCGACGCGTTTAAAGGGCCCCTGGGCGCAAATTAAATGACCTTCGCGAGAGAGAAGTGCGACGCGCCGTCCGTCGTCGCCGTTCGTAGCCCTTCGCCGCAGTTATCTCATGTTTGCTCTTTCGCTCGTTCACGTCGACTCGGATGGACGCATCGTCGCCGTAATCAAGCCTGCGTTCTGTTTTTATTTTTGTGTATTTCTGTCGCGTGGGAAATATACATACGGGGAGGCGGACGACGGAGCAGCAAACAAACAACGAAAACGCATTTGGAACCTAAACTATGCGGGCGCACGGGCGACGACAGATCGGAAACTCGAAGGTGCACGGTGCGCAAGAGAGAGAGAGAGAGAGAGATGGGTGGCGCCGCCTATACGCATTTTCGCGGGAGAATGGAAAATTTTTGGAATTCGAAAGTAAAGTAGCAGAGTGAGGATATCATCCACAAAGTCAAAGTTGACATTCTGCATGGATTTGTCTATTCAATTATTTTTTTCGTATTTTTAAATAATGGTTCTAAGGAATTATATCAAAAACATCTTTTTGACAAAAATGTTAGGATCGTCTTCATTAGAACACGACTGAAAAAACGAAACTTTTTATTTTACGTTTATTTCTATATGCCTTTTGGGAATACAGTCATTTTTTTCAAAAGGATGGCGGAAAACGAAGCAAATCTTTTTTGAAACGTTTATATGTGTTTAAACAAGATACTTTCGGAATTTTTTGAAAATAACAGCCTAAGTTGAGAATATTTTTTTTTGGGTTTGTGACGGTACCTCGCCATTAGGCTCAGGATTTTCTATTACGCACTCATAAGCCACTAATGAGCAATGCCATAATTTACAAAGATTAAAACACAAAGATTTGTTACATTGCGTTATTTAGGCAACTTTACCCTAGCAATGAAAATTCGTTATTCAAACGTTTAATGAGCCTACTGTGACGGTTACAAAAAATCGAATATTTTTGTATTTTTATATACCAATATATACATAACAAAAATATATAATTCTTAATGAATTTAGCTCTATTCGAAATATTAAAAAGTTATCGGCCTTACCCTGTAGCGGTGCGTATATGTAGAAACCCCAGCGTTCGGAACTTTAAATGCGTTTTTCTATTTGACGGATTGACTTGAAATTTGGCAAGCATGTTTAGTAGAAGTATACTTTGCGTCCCTACAAGAATAGATTTGATATTTGCAAAATCATAGTTTTACGCGAGGTATTGCGACATAAAAGACCAAGCAATTTTTATACTAAAATCTATGTTTTTTTTCAAAATATTGCCATTTTATTATTATTTAATATTTTTTGTTCATTCTAGTACGGATGCGAGCCAAACTTATGTAGATTTTGAATTTCTTGGAACCATTCAATTTGGTTAGCGAGAACGAGCATTCGATCCAATGAAGTTGAAGTACTTAAATAAATTCAAGCAAATTCGATCAGATATTTTTAGAGTCGAGTGTACGTTGCGATTTTACATAATATTACAAACTCTTTAGCAATTAACATTTTGTAAGTGTAGGTGAAAAATAAAACAGTTTTTAAATAAATCTCTGTGTCAGAAGATTCATTTTTTCTGAATGTTAATTGTCCAATGTGTAATACTAAGCATTGCTAACTGAATAATACTAATTATTTTATTTATAATATAAATATATAAACATATAATATAAATAAATATAAAAAATGAACATTCTTAAAAAACATACTATTTTATATATAATTGTAAGATATATTTTAAAGCCTGTTATTAAAAATTTGAACAAAAAAAAATTTCTAAAATCTATAATGTTGTCGGTACTTAGTAACAGATTTTTAAAAATTCAATCTTGATTTTTCTATTTTCATTAACACATTGTCGCAGCTACTGCTATGTGTTTTCTTACTGACTCTGCATTATAATGCTATCAGCTATTTATTGACTCCAAAATATCTGAAAAAGTTCACAGTGGTTTGCAAACATTTCTACTATATCATTTAATATATTACAAAGTTTTTCTTAGAAATGAGGACCAGGTCCTGCGGACAACAAACACTGTTTACTGTGCAGGATACAAATAAATCTGTTGATATATCAACAACAAATATATTTATAACAAATATATTTTTGAAATTTTGATTTTCATCAGTATGTATGTAGGTATGTATAGTCAAAGTATGGATGAGTTACCGCATAGTGCATTATCTTCAATCCTATACTTATATAAATAAGACATATTTTTAATGAGTCATGAACATAAATAGGAGGGATTGTAATGTTAATAGGATTTATCATCATATTTTAATAGCTTGTTATATAACAATATAAAGTTATATTTTCGATTTATAGTATGACTATATATTACAAAAAATTTACACCAATTTCATTGGAATCCAATTTGCATAAAGTACAATTTCAAATAGAAATCAACGTTGAAACGCTTACATATTATTTATATACATCTATACTATAGGTGTACGTCAGATTTGAAAGTTTTTAGATACTATCTATAGCTGCGCATGCGCTATCGCAAAAATCTGGCACTCGCAAACGTACGTGGGACGAAGGTATACATATATATTTACTTATCTATTTACAATATTTACACGAAGTTTACTACCTATTATATAACAGACGGCACAAGTCCAAATCGCGCAAGTTTAAAACGCAACGCAACAAATGTACTCTTTTGTATTTCTTAAAGAGTTAAAACAATAAATAATCAGTTACACGTATTCTACATTTCCCTACTGAAAGCTGAAACAATTATACGTAGATAGAAGAAAATAAATAATTCATTATTAGTTTTTTCTTTTTCTTTTTGTAAAGGCAATACTTGCATAAGATGGCAGAAAATAAAATGCATTCAAGTTCGTAGCTCATTCAATATTTCAAATTAAATTTGTGATAGTCTAAGCACATCGTTCGTAATTTTGAAAAGAATTTAAATGAAGCAAGGCTACGTTACAATAGAAACTATGCCACTCTTAAATCATAGTTGAAAAATAATAAAAATATCAATTACAGAAAACATAAAGAGGAAGGTGATGGGCAGCAGATGGAAGGTGGGCAGTATATATTAATACATTTTCTTAGTGTTTACACAATAAATTTCTACGATGAATAGAGTAAAAAAAATTACTTTAGATAAAGCATAAAATGGTTGAAATGTTTGTTACAAGGTTTAAAAATAGGCAGTATGTGTTATAATTTCATCTTCGTTTATGATGTTTTAATTAAAAAATTAAATGTTTCTTAGTCGTACATTTTAGTAATTTAGAGTTTATTTGCAAAATACTTTCAGTATACTTTGAATGTGTACAACCCTCTTCTACTATATCACGAAATTCATTTTTATATTCTCCAATCATTAATGCTTAATTTAAAAACAATACTGAATTGATTTTAATAATTAGGTCATTTGATAAATTTTATCTAAAGTCCTATATCTATATTAATCCTACTTGGCTTAAAAACTCATTTTGTTTTAATAATAATAGTTCTAAAAACAATCACTTTAATGTTTATAGTAAACACCTCCGAACTAAACTTACTATAATGAAAACTCCATCCAACAGATGAACGTATCTCCTCATATCATATACAAATTGTAAGATACTGTATAATAAGCCCAGCTTCTGATCATTCCTTTACATTTTATATTCATAAAGTATTTTATTTCTGTCGGACCTTAAGTTGAGTGTAAACAGCTAAAAATATTATAATTTCTTTTTAATTTTCAGTTATAAATTATGGTTGAATTTTGTTAATAGATTTTCACACTCAACTCTTTCAAAAAACAGTGTTATATCACAAAAATATGTATTTTCTTCTGCAATTTAGCCAAATGCGGACGATACAAGTTCATGCCAAAAAAGATACCAACAAAACCGTCAATACCGCTCCACCTCAAAACCGATCAGAAACCGGGCCGCCCCAAAACCCACCGAAACCCCTCGCACCCCATCCTCCCAACGATCAGGACCTCTTCGCCACAACATCCTGCACCTCGTCCTCGTCCTCCTCCTCCTCGTCGTTCCCCGTGAAGAACCTAGCGCGCACGCGTTCGCCGCCGCTACTCGTGGCGCCGAACTCCACGGCCAGCGTGAGCTCGGGCGAGCTCTTGGACACGGCGAGGCCCTCCTCCAGGGATCCGCTCCTGCTGGTGGTGACCGTCGCCGCGGACGAGGACATCGGGAAGAAGGGCCGCTGACCGGCGTGCGCGGTCGCCGATCTCTGGCGCTTCGCCAGGAACTTGGGGAAGCTGTTGAAGCGCGCGGCGCGAGATCTCGTTCGCTTCCTGGCGCGATCGGCGGAGGCGCGCAACTGCTGGGGACTCGGGGGATGGTGCTGTTGGTGGCGACGGGGACAGGACTCGTTGTAGCAGCAGCCGGCGCTACTAGAACTGGCGCCGGGATCGCAGCCGCAGCGCGGCTCCTGCGTCTCCTCGATGCTCGCCTCGCGGCCCAGGTAGCCCCGGTTCACGGTGACGCTGCGCGCGTCGAAGATCGCTCTGAAAGAGATTTGCGTGGTTTGAGACGAGGATGCCGATGTGGGGGGTTGACTCTCTTCCTCTTTGCAATTGTGCTTTAGTATGCATCTCCGATACTTTGAGTAATGAAAATGCCCGATTGAAAACGATGAGAACCAATTGATGTAGAGGATTGCGGATTTAAAAATAATTAAAACCGTTAGATTTTGAATCGGCTTTAATAGTATATTATGCACCTAGGGAATAAAGTGAGCCAGTAAATGGCTGCGTGTATACACGCTGGCAATCGTTAGCTCACTTTATTCACGCGTGCGATATACGATTTTTTAACATATCTACCAAAAAGTACGCACTTTATGGCGAGGTGTGTTAAAAATGCTTTTAAATACGGATTTTTGCAAATCATTCTCTAAATTTTGAAAAGTGATTTTTTCACACTAGAGGCTTCGAGCGGCTCACTTATTACTCGCTAAGAGTGAAATCTAACTTGAAACGAGTCATAAGTGAGCCACTCGAGTGAAAATATCACTGTTCAGAATGTAGATATTTTGAATGTAGAAAGTTGGTTTTAGTCGTATTCAATTGGACATTTTCAATAATCCTCTAGGTACTACGTCATGTAGTAAACACACGCTTATTTCATCATGATGGTTTTAAAGTAATGTTCATATTATTATTTTGTTATAACAGAATCCTTCTACACCATCTATTACACACCTCCAACTTTTCTTCCCCTCCCTTTTTCTTCTGCCTATGCTTCCAAACCCCTCATTCCCTCGTCATTAACCCATAAACACTGCGTCGTCGTAAACTAACGCGTATTTCAGCGTGATGGTCTTAGCGTGACACTCATCATGTTATTATTTTATTAAAGAAATACTCTCTCCTTGCTGAGAAAGTTTTGTTTTTAATTTGTTATATAAAGTGATTAACAAAAAAAGAGGCTTAATTAGTTTATCAAAAGGGTTTTTTCAAATATTAACATAATCTTTTAAATTCTATTCCAAAAATCAAAATTGTAAATTTTATCACGAATTTATTAAAATTTTTTTTGGAAAACTGTACTCTGGCTTAGTATTTGGCCATCAAAGGATTAATATATTATTAACTGTTTAGAGTCCGACTTTTTGTTTTTCATTTAAATGAAAATCCATCAGTTCGATTAGTAAGAAATATTTTTTACTCTTTCATCTGAGCCTTTATCAGTATAACAGCTGAAATAAATAAAAGAAATGTGAAAAGTGTATTAAAAAAGAGTTAATTACATAAGATGGTAAACATTTATGAATTAAGAAGATGTTGCTTTCAAGCAGCACTGGGCTTTGATTAAAGAGTCAATAGAGTTTAAAATAGTATTTCTGATTTAAACATTTTTAAAATATGAAAATCAATTTTTGTATGACAGATTAACATTAATATATCAAAATAACTATTTGAGGATAATGTTGGTGAATTGAACTAATGAGCCAATTTATTATAATATTGCAAAATGTTTGACGATTCTTTTTTGTCTTTGTCAAGTGTATATAACTATAATTGAGTATACGCAGTAAAATATTGCACATATTCATCATTTAAAATCGTCATTATTATTTACAGTTGGTTTCGCATAAATTCCGAGTCTTTTTTATGCAAGATTATGTATGATGAAATGTAAACAATAATGACGATTTCAATCGATGAATATGTGCAATATATTACATAATACTTATAAAGAGAGGGTAAAGATTGTGGGTCTATGAATGTTGTGGAACTTCGGAACGCATTTTCTTATCACAAACTAGAAGCCACGTGTCAACATTTTTTTTAAAGGAATCCTCATTTTTAAGATATTAGCTATCTGAATTTAAGTAACGCAAATGCTACGTCTAATTGATGTAGCAATTATTGACGATAGAAAAGTATCAATCAAAAGAAAATAGAAGTATATAGCATTTTCGATTATTCGTAACTTTTGGAACAAATTCATATTTTTATACTGTATTTAAACAAAGTTCAAATTAAAGCTCTGTGTATTAAAAGAATGTGTATTTACATTATTCCGTATGAAAAGGAGTAGCAAGAAATAACGAAAATACAAGTGTAAATAATAATGGTTATTTCAAAAAATGAATATATGTACATTATTATTGTTACTTATAATTATAGCAACTTAATAAGAGAGACAAATAACTCATTAAAACATTGTACGATATTATTACGAATTGTTATTAATTAAATCTAGTCATAACTCTAAATTTCTTTTTTCTTCGATTTTACGGGAAATCTAAAGCATCCTAGTGGATCTCATTTGGATTCTAATATATTTCAGATGGATTTTAATTGTTTCCGCGTGTATTCTCGTAGCTTTCACATAGAATGTAGTGAATATCACGTAGATTCAAGATAAATTTACCTAAATTCAAATGTATTCTACCTGTATTGAAGTA
The DNA here is from genome assembly GCA_949152435.1 of Gastracanthus pulcherrimus. NCBI lineage: Eukaryota > Metazoa > Arthropoda > Insecta > Hymenoptera > Pteromalidae > Gastracanthus > Gastracanthus pulcherrimus. The sequence continues at coordinate 7,608,610 of OX424576.1, read as the reverse complement.
AATTTCACCTGAATTCAAATGGGTTCTATCTGGATTCAAATGCATTTAGCCTGGATTTAAAATATTCCACGTTGATTTAAGTACATTTTATCTGGATTCAAGTGGAGTTCACTTGGATTTAAGTAGATTCCACCTAGATTTAAGTAAGTTTCACCTGGATTCAAGTTGATATCACCTAGACTCAAGTGAATTCCACTTGGATTCAAGTGTCTTCCACCTGGATCTCGCTTGACCACATGAACGTTTTCCACCGAGGTAACGAAGATAAAACACAAACTGTATTTACTGCGAACGTTTCCTGGAAGCCGAGTCACCGCTTCCCCTCCTCGCCTCGTTGACCATTTCCTCGTCATCCTCCTCGTCGTCGTCTTCGTCATCGTCGTCGTCGTCGTCGTCGAGCTCGTCGTCCATAGACGACTGCCTGACATCGATACTGGGAATGTTGAACGATCTCGCCTCGTGGCGCAGTCTCTTGCGCTCGAGCTCGGCGGCCTCCTCCTCGTTCCAGTCGGAGCCCGCGACCGGATCCGACTTGAGATTTGTGGCGCTGGGCCAGGGCTGTATACTGACCTTGGACGTGGACTTGGCCAAGGCGAAGAAGGGTTTGCGCCCGAGCAGGTGCTCGCTGAACTTGCCCCTGCTGGAGAACATCTTCACCGCGGCTTCGGCGAGCCCGCTCGTCGGCCGTCCGTTACTCTTTCCCGGTTGATCGGCGGGTTGTGGGACTGGTGGCTGAGATGACTGGGGTTGTTGGGATTGTTGGGATTGATGGGGTTGTTGGGATTGCTGGGGTTGCTGGGATTGGGATTGCTGCTGTTGCTGCTGATGGTCCAGATCCTCTCGTAGATCCAACGTAACGACCGTTTCACCAGAGCGACGAGCCAACCGGCGAGACGGTTGAGGGGAGGAGCCACCCTGGCTGAAACAAACGGACCTACGTTAAGGAGGTACCCTATTGTAGATATACAGTGGAAAAATGTACTGCAATACAGTGCAATAACGTGTAAATATGTGCAAATGTTGGACAAAAAATGATTTAATACTGTTCGATATTTTAGTACACTTTTTATTACGCTATCTTTCACATTCTTACACTTTTTTGCTCATCTTAACGCAGGCGCGCACACACACACACGCACACGCACGCACGCACGCACACACACCCACATACAACCATACACACACACGCTCACACGTGCACACGTGTACACACACACACACACATGCACACATACACACATACACACATATACACGCATGCACGCACGCATGCACATACACACACAGTGCATTGGGACTCTCCAAGGCGTAAAACATGTTTACTCGTTACAAAACACAAAAAAAAATTTACCATCACAAGTCTTTCTCTTTGAGAAAGCAAGACTTTCACTAAGGATAAAAGATGTTTTCAACCGTATTTTGCAGATTATTTAAAAAATAATAAGCGCTTTTAATTTTCATAACATTGTATTTTCAAAAACAACTTAATGTCAAGCTATGTGCACCAATCTTTCTGAAATTAATTTGCTTCGCTTAGATATACAAATTTTGCGGATAATTTTAGGATTTCTTTCCCTTTTTCTTTTCTAAATGACTGTTTATTAAGCAAAATTAAAATTATATCTTGGAACAGCAATCATTTTTTGAGCTTAATATTTTGTAAATCCTAAAGATTAAACAGATAATGTAATACACAAACAAAATCTTTGTGCATTTGGTTTTCAGGTAACCTTTATCTACAGTTAGGTTATCTACAGTTTCGAAATGATTGCCCACTGCAAAACGCTTTATGTATAAATTACATGAAAATAAATATTTATGCATGAAATTTTTTCTATATTCTTGAAATGTTGCTATTAAAAATATAAAAATGTGTACATAAATATTTATACGCTTATTTTCTGTCTTATTCCTACATCCTATCTTATATTAATATTTGTAATAGCCTTTCGTCCTTCAGGACAGTCGGATAAACATTTAAAATCTTAATATTATGCAGAAAAAGACTAATATTATGAAGAATAAGACTGATCTGAATTCCTCCTATTAGTTTTGCGTAAATAATTCGTGACAAAGCGAAAAGAAAATCACCTGTTACCTACACTATAATATCCCCTTAAATGTTTTATGGACGTGTTTTATGGACACGATGTAATGAATTTTGACGCTTTGATGAAAAGATTAATACGAAGTATAAGTGCAGTGTGACAAGATGTTATACTTATTTAAAATTTTACCGCTTGCTGCTTGCAGTCGGACTGTCATTGTGCATAGCGAGGCTTGCACTGGAAGTTCGCGGAGTCATGTTAGCCTCGTTCTCTTCCTCTTCGGTAATATTAGGTAAAAACATCGTTTGTTTTTCTTCAGGTACACTAAAAATGAAAATGTATACTCTAATCAGTAATATTTTTTAATAAAAATTTAAATCATACTATCAAAAGTTTTTAATACTTTATAAACAATTAGGAACAAGACATGAAGTAAGAGAAATAAACTCACGTCATGTTCGCCACGCTACCGCGATACGTCTTGCGCTTGTAAGCAGCCGCGGCTTCGGTGTAGGGTAAAATTAAATTTTCCGAATCGTAATAAATGTCCTTAACAAGGGGCGGGCAGCGATTCATCAGAGTGTCGACGCCGAGATACGAGACCTTTAATAAAAGTAAAAATATATATGTTTACACGCGCTGGACTATTTGTGTTCAAACGCTGTAAAGCAATGCGAATACTCTGAACGTGAATGATGCAGTTTCGTGCACTGCGCGTACCTTTGTGTGACGATCGATCAGCCAGTTCAACTCGAAATCTTCGTCGTCATCGCCGAACGGATTTATGAGTTGCTCGGCGACCTTTCAGACAAAATATATGAAGGGAATAAAATTATGCACGGCTCTCTTTGTGAGTATATACGGATGACATTGGTATACGTGAATTTATTTTTGGACTGCGCTAACCTTTAGTAAGCCCATGAAGAAGAAGAACTGCAGAATCGTAAAGACCGGAAAATAAATGTCGATTTTCATCTGGAAAGGCTTGATGATACCCTCGATGTACTGGCGACCGACGAGGGCTACCGCGAAGAAACTGTAAGTCGCCAGAGTGACGACTTGCGTGTATACCAGTGGAATCGAGACCCAGTCGTAGCTCCACAGCATACCGCACTTTGAACGAAAATCATTGAACTCCTGGAAATAATAAATCTTTCTTGTTATTAGATAATTAATTAAATATAAATAAAAGTAAATCTCAATCTGTGGCTTCCCGGAATAACCACTTAAGTCAATTTTTTTGAAAATTGATATTTGAGTGTTTTTGGTACCTATGCTGGTGTATTTTCATATAAAAAGTTAAAAGTTGAAAAAGTGCATCTATTACTCTCCTACGTTCCTAATTTATAATTTTATTTTAATAGATTTAAAAACGGTAAAGTTTAAATAGATAATTAAAAATTCAAACCTTAATTTCTCGTCATTTAAAAAAATGGAGTTAATTGGTTATGTCTGCAACCCACAGAAATACATTTGCTTCATGAATACATTTTGTTTTATAAAGTTATGCTTTTAAAAACAATATATATTTTTTAACCAAAGTATAAAAACAGTTTTACACTTTATAAAAGGTATAAGTTAATAAAGTATAAAATGCATAGAAGCTGTATACCTCCATTATGATTTTCAAGCCTTGTGCGTCTGGTAATCGATGGTTCGTCCTCGCCTCCTTCAGCAAATTGATGAACCACGTACAGGGAATCCAGTAAGTATTAAACTCAAGACTTGGCACAGAAATATAAAGTTCTAGCTCCAACGAAGTCATAAAACCTATATCCAAATCAATATACAAATATATGCAATCAGAATCTACTCGTCGAACGTAGTCAATGGATAATGAAGAATTTCAAAGAAAAAAAATAATTTTGTAAAAAGAAGTATTATCCCTCACCAGAATCCACTACGTGATCTAGGGTAGGAAATCGCCTCTTGACGGCCGAGCTGATGGATCGTAAAACAAGAATGAGCGACAGGTTGAGGTATCGCATCAGGGCTCGTCGTACCATGCGTCCGTACTCGTCGTTCCCGATGACGTAAAGAGCGACCGAGTGCATTACTCTTGAATTTTAGGAATTTCGACAATTAGAACATCGTGCAGAATTTATTTGCTACTTTATTATTCAGAAAATAATGTTCGCAGGCTTTTACGTATTTTATGTTCTTCTAAAAGAATTTAATTTTATTGCGTATGGTACATAACAAAAATTAAAAAAACCGTTACCAATTCATTGGCACTTAGCTTCCTTAAACTTTATAAATTGTTCCAATATGAAATTATTTATTCTATTTAATTCTGTGGTAAAAAATCAGTATGATTTTCTACAAATTACACTAACTTGATCATAACTTTAAACTTGATCATAATATTTTTAACATAAAAATAAAAACAGAAAAACTAAAACTCAAAAATCGAAAAATCAAAAAATAGCTAAAACAACACTATACTATACACTATACGTATATTATTTACTATTTTTATTTATCAGATTATCCTACGCTCGCTAGTACATATTAATAGATAAATAGCAATAATTGTTACTAATGTAGCATTTACTACTAAAATAAAAAATAATTATTGCGATTGTGCAACTAAGTCCCAGCATTACCATACGAAATAGTAATTTTTACTAGACCATTTCCCTTCGCGTAGTCACGTTCTTTTTATTCTACAAATTATTTAGGAGAAAGAAAAGAACTTATTCAAAATTTATGGTTGTAAAATATAGGTAATGTTATGCTCTCTTTAATGAATTTACAATAAAGTTATCATAATATTTATAATATACCAAAAAATCAGAAAATCTTAAACTCAAAAATCGCAAAATTGTTATAAAACAAAAACAAGTGATGAATTTTAAAATAACTTTTAAATTTTCAATTTTCATTTTGACACGATAAAAGTGAGATCTGATTGATAAAAAATAACCGCGTCGTTCTCGAGATATAAGCAATCAAAAAAATTTTCAAAAACCACATAACCTCAATATTTCATTAAATAAATTATCTCATTATCTGAAAAAATATACAGATTATGAGATAGTAAAATGTTACCTTTTTGTAAAGTATCAGATAAAATGCTGCCGATTTACTTCAATTATCGTCGGAGAAAGAAAATCAATCTTTTTTACAAAATTATTTTTTTCTCCACGAAAGAAAAAGGTCAAGACTCAAAAATTTTGCTGAACATTCTTCTTCATATATATAATCTTCTCAAATTTTTAAAAGAAATTTCCTTCATGTATTTCCGAGATATAACTGTTTAGATTAAAAATTACGTTTTCGTGTATAGCAAAAGAAGGAAATAACCTTGTCCAAACTTTCAGATCGGAAAAGTTAGGTACTTTCATGCTCTTTCGAATGCTTTTTTGCTGGATCAATGATATTATTTCTAAGGTTTTAAAACGCCCGTAAAACTAAACCTCAAACTAAAAACTAAACCTAAATCAAAAAACGGATAAAAAACAAAAATGAATCGAAACAGAAAAAAAAAATTTATTGTGCAGCCTTCCTTGCAGAAAAACAAAAAGGAATAAGCCCTGAAACATTAAGTTTCACCCTGTATATGCAGAGTAATGCTGATCCACGTCCGTACACATACAGACACATACAAACGCACGCACGCACGCACGTACGCACACACACACGCATACACACACACACACACATATATATATACACAACACACACATACATATACACTCACGCACGCACGCACGCATGCACACACACATCCATACAGACATATCCATACAGACATTTTTTAAAAACATCTTTATAACATGTTTTTAGCCAAAATTCTTTTTTAATATCACAAACCTTACTCTTTGAGGAAGGAATTGGTATAAATGAGTTTTTATAAATATTATAAAAAATTATTATAAAGACTATTATTGCACAATATGTTTTTTCTAAAATACATACGTTTTTGTCAGCTTGTCAGTTTTTGTGTTATTTAACACAAGTTGGAAATGGATACCATATTGCCAAACAGATAAATACGCGTAAAAAAGAATATTTTTAGGCGTCTCCGAACAAAACCAGATAATTCGATTTCGGTTTCGTGACAGTTTCTACTATATATGCACGGTCCAGGTTAAAAAATTAAAAGAGCATCGAAAGTTTTACTTCGCAGTTAAGGTGTTGTTAAACCCCGTGCTACTGGCAAATACGGGGAACCACTTTTTTTATTCATTTTTCAATTTTAAGAAAACATCTCTATGAAAAGTTATTCTTTTTGGTTAGAACAACAACTTTTAATAGAGATATTTACTCAAAATTGAAAATGAAATGAAAAAAGTAGATCCTCGTATTTGTTGGTAACAGGTGGCTTTAGCATCACCTTAACTCTAACTTGAGGACTATGAAGGAAAATTATAAGACCTTCCAATGTGCCAATCCCCTTTTTATCCAAATATCTATTTAATACGATAGCTTTTCATGATTTTTAAAAGTTATTATGGTATATTTTAAACATTTCTATAAAAAAAAAATGATCATGACATTAGTATAGATAAACTTAATAAAGATTATGCTTGTCTCGAAAATTCATAGTCCTATTAAAAGCTTCCATAACTTAAAAGGTAATTTTAAAGTAGAAAATCTCATATTTCTTACGTTTTTAGAAAACCACCTTGCAGCACTTGTTAAAAAAATGTTGAAAGACTCTTAACATTACGATTTTAACACATTATTAGTCCCGTCATTCAAATGACGTTTATAAAATGATACTGCATATTTTTAAGTAAAATGTTACAGAGACACTATCAATGACCCATATTTATCAAAGTTTGAAAACAAAAGGCATCCTCAAAAAATCAAAAAATAAAAATTGCGTCAAAAGCGAATAATGGATCGTCATCCGGCATTGCTCGCCGCCTCCCTCGTCTCCGAGGTGCTTACTTATCGGGCCAGGGTATAGCCGTGTACTGCTGCCACCACCTGCCGGCCACGTACGCCACGTAGAAGCCCAGCACGAAGCTGAGCGGTATGAGATTGATGAAGGTGTCGCAGTAGACGACTATCTGCTCGAACGATCTCTTCTGCTCGATGCTGAGCACGTGCCTGTAGAGGGCGGAGATGGTGCCGAACAGGGCGAGGAACATGAGGAGCTCCCGGTAGATGAGCTTGTAGAGGGAGCCCCGCCACATGAACAGGAGACGGGTGAAGCCGCCACTGGTGGAACTGGCGACCTCGTACTGGTAGGACACCGTCATCCTCGCGGCTGACGACGAGGGCGCTGATTTGTACTACGGTAGGGCGATTAGAAGCCTCCGGGTGATTAGGGCGCCGAGCTTGCTGCACCTCGCGACGAGCCGTGCGCACGGTCGGAAGTGCCTGCTGCTGCTGTTGCTCGAGCCGTGGTTCTCTCGGTTCGAGCTCTGCATCGTCGCACCTTCGATTCCTGGGGGTGGAAAAGGGTGGTGAGTGCTTATGTTGAGGATTGGGTGAATTATTTTGAATTTGCGGTCTTCGGAATAAAACTAAGATGAGTCGGATGTATGGATTTTTTGGCAAAATGACTGAGAAATGAACTTTTTCATGTGCTAAACTGAGTTTTTATGAATCTTATTGTTACATTATGAGTATGTGAACTAGTTTTACTTATTTTAAGGTATATGTATATAATATCTATTTTCTTAAACGTAGTTTTTTGCACTAAATACTGACTACACAATTTTTAGTACAAAGTAATACAGAGTAATACCCTATCAAAAAATCCAGCTAGATTTTCAGCTAGATTAACCTTGATTTACCTCATCTATTTTTCTATTTCAAGTTAATTTCTAGCTTTCAAATTATATTCTTAAAGTTAAATGAAATTGAAAAACACGGCTTTTTGTATTAAAAGCGTCAGATTGATTAATATGGACAGTTAATAAAAGTTCTAGAATGTGAGACAAATCCAGTAATGTAACTTATTTACTTGAAATAGTTATATAAGAACTTCTTTTAACTCTAATATAACAACGCCCATGAATTATGTTTCATGAAATACAGCATGCATTTATTCCAGCACGTAGGAAGTATTGCTATTTAGCAGACAGATTCTAATAACTCGCGATAGTCAGTACTTTGAAACGGTCCATATGTACAATCTCCAATAAATTTGACTGACGGAACGCCCTTAAAATTTTTTAATATCCTCCAATCTAAATACAAAAATAGCTAAAGAACATACATAAACAATTATAGTACATAATTTTAAAAAATTTGAAATGCGTTTCTTCAGTTGAATTCATGGGGGAGAGTGTACGATGTATATTCGATATTGCAAGTTGAATTTAAGTACGACACGGATTTTGTGAAATAATTTATAAGAGCTTAGTTTGCCCTAAATATTCTTCTTGATCATATTCTATTTTGAATTCTTTAATTCGATTTTGCGAGTATGAATATAGTATTTCGAATATTACTCGGACAAAGTAATAAAATTGTCTTTATTAATATTGACATACATGCACTCATAATAAAGTCAACTTAAATAGAATTAACTGTAGAAATGCAGGTAAATCGACAGTTCTTGTATATCTAAAGAATACTTTAAAACATAAAAAACAATGTAATTTATCTCTACGTATTTATAAATACTAGAAATACTATTCGAACGTGTAGTGTAAAATCGTATTTTAATATTAGTGATGTGTGCCAAAATTTTGATGGATAATAATTTATTTGTGAAATTTTTAAAAAGGTACTTAATGTTAGAAAAATACAGATACCAGCAGTCAAATAATATGCATTGAGAATTTATACCTACAATAAGTAGATACCTACAATAAATGAAACGGATATCAAATTCAGTCTTAAATCCTCATTTTTCAATATGACCACACACTCCAATTAAATACACGCGTGAAAGCAATTTGGTAACAATTGTTTCGGTAGATGATTTTTGGCAAGCAATTATTATCAAAGACAGCATAAGGCTTATCGGACAAATTTGGGTATGCGCGCGCGTGTACATACTTATACACATACACAGGGCAGCTACGCCGGCAAAAATAGCTCGGCTGGGTATCGGGTAGCCCGAAGTTTGTAACTGCACACGTCTAAGGACCTATCCTAGACCTAGATAGATAAATATCGGTACGGATTCATTGTCGTCGTTAATCTCCCGGCGATTGGACGTTTGTATGTTCAGTATACCATAGAGAAGTGCACCGCGTACACATGCTACTTTGCATTTCTTTTTCCTTTGTTTCGCGTAAGGCAATTTTGTAAGGCCTTTCTCTGCTACTTCATGAGAACGTTTCATAAATAATACATATAATATGGAATGGAATCGTCTTTATAGAATTTTACCAAAAAAATTGATTCTATATAATCTAGGTATAAATTGTATGAAAATTAAATAAAAAAAATTGTTTACTTACTGCAAGATTCTGGGAAGAAAAATGCAGATAACTCTGGACTCTTATTGTCCCGTAGCGATATTAACCAGTTATCAAGGTAACTACGTGAGCCACTACTCCTGGATACAATAGTGTTTTGGCATACAACTGCATTAGCACGTCTGCTGATTGTTAATCAGCAAAAATCGTCACAACGCCGACGTTTGTGCGATTTTACACATATGTAGATAGAAATTTATTAAAGCATTAAAATTAGATCGATGTTATATCAGCTGAGAGAAATCGTACCTATTGCCTCGTCTTCACTGGAACTTTAATATCGTCTCGCTTTAACTTTTAATATTAAATAATATTACAGTGATAAATGCTAGTAAATTTTAAAGAGTTCTACTGTGCAGAGATTTGTTTCTTCTATTTTTTCATACCAAAAAAGTTTTGCTTTTCTAAACAAGAGAAATGTTATTCGATATTGAAAGTTAAAGCGTAAATTTATATTTTTATGATTAAATATATGAGAACGGTCATCGCTGCATTAGTTTCTAATCATTTCGCTTTCTCAAAGAGAAAACTTTGTGACGATGAAAATTTTTTAACAGAGATTTTAATGAATGTCAATGTTTTCAAGGTTCCCAAGTCCGAAAAATCGGTTATTAAAAAATGTTTTTATGTGCGTGTGTGTGTGCGTGCGTGCGTGCGTGTGTGTTTGTGTGTGTATGTGCATATGTGCGTGTGTGTGTTCGTGCGTGCGTGTGTTCGCGCGTGCGTGTGTTCGCGCGTGCGTGTGTGCCTGTGTGTACATGCGTGCGTGAGTGTGAGTGTGTATATATATATATATATATATATATATATATATATATATATATATATATATATATATATATATATATATATATATATATATATATATATATATATATATATGTGAGTATGTGTGTGTATGCGACAAAAAATTATGTCTACGATATCTATATTGAAGGGAAGCACAATATGAGCTAAACTTTTGCAGACATATGAAGTGTGTCTCAACGTAGATCTGATTAGATTTTCGAGCATTGGATAATAAAAAGTGCTTTTTTAAATAAAAATATTAATTTTAATGTGTAAAAATCGAAACAAATTCTTTTTTATTTTATACGTTAAATGAGTTAAGAATATGTACTTTTTCATAAAGTTTACATAATTTCCTTTAAATTAATGCATAAGACAATTGTTATAATGTTATTTTTGTGCAAAAAGAATAAAAACAATAAATTTTAAAAAACGTATAAAAATCGAAAAAAAAATGTTTTGTCTCAGAATACGTCAAACACGTTAAAAATACGTATCATTCGATCTATGTCTTTTAAACCAGTTAGGTGCGGTTTTTTAAAATACATTCATGATTTTAATTTATAATTACAATAATTTAATTCTAAAATGTATATTTATAGTTTCAAAGTATTTAGTAAGATTTGTTGTAATAAAATAATTATTTGGTAAATAGTAATATATGGTAATTATAACAAAGAAAGCACGTAAAAACAAATTTAAAAAACGAAAACTACATTTGTTGCTAAACAATTTCTCTTTGCCCATAATTATGTAACTACCAAAAATGCAACATCCCAATCTCAATGAACTGTCCCACCAAAAGAATCCTATCTTCCTTCCTCTCTTCCCAGCCATTCACTTCTCCAATCCTGCACCGTCTCACCTCAATCATAAACACCGTGACACCGCACTAAATAAAGCGATACGATGACTAATCGCGTCGACGCTCCAATTATTCGGCCAGGAATTAAATTCCTCGCACGCGACGCGCACAAGACGCACCGCAAGATAGAGAGAGAGAAAGAGCCGAGAGAGGAAACGCCGAAGAAAAAAAAGGAGGAAAAAAGCACGAGGCAATCATTCGCGAGCTCGCGACACGGCACTTCTGAACGGGCGCCAGTTGCGGCTCCCGGTGTAAATATAGCCCCCGTGTGCGTGACGCGCGCTTCGCCCCGTTGTCTCCGCGTGCCCATCGCGCTAAGGCAAATGATCTTTTCTCGCGGTGATGGCGACTGACGCGCGCATGCAGCAGCAGCAGCAGCAGCATCCCGCGCGGTGAAAGGTGCGCAGGGACTCATCGTCACGTGGATTATTAGATGGGATTATTGTTGTTATATTCACGGTGCTGTGGCCGTGTTTGGACATGTCTGGGGAGAGGTTTTATGGAGATGGGTGTCAAGGAATCGGTCATATGACTGCTTCTGATCGATGTGGATCTGGCCGATTAAGTGCATCGGCATTTCGAGCAATTGTTAAAACTGTGGTGAAGCGCCCCGCGGGTGAACGCGGTGCTTGTGTTCTCGTGCATGATCGTAAATGGAAAACGGGTAATTAATGTATGGGAAGAATGGTAGATGTTCAGGACCGATTACTGTCCTATATTACCGATCACCACGAGTTTTAGAATCGTATTGCGAAATAGAGCAATGCTTTATGTGCATGAGTAGATGCATGTTACAGTTCGATCAAAAGCACTTTAGGTTCGATATATCAAATACTCTAATTATATATTTGCGATTATATACTGAGGTAAATTTTCATATTATTATCTTATTATTTAAGTATATTTATACTATTTTATAACTTTGGAATCTATTTCAAGTATAATTATTAAGCATTTTATATATATGAGAGAAGAAACAATGAAAGTTTTCGTCATTATATACACGATCGTATATGACTTATTATATCCTTGTAAAATCTTATGATCATATACATATTTTATACGTAATATATGAGTATTGTAAGAACCATTTCTAACCACAAATATTACACAATTGTTATTACATCTTAAAATCTTTCAGTTCATATTTTCTATTTCTATTATAGCACCTATTAGAATCAGTCACACAGCTACCTATTAAAAATAATTCATACCCATACTTTTATCTATCGCCTTCAGCGTCAAAGAGAGGCACTTAAAAAAATTTGCTTTTCAAATTCCCCCCCCTGTTCCTTATATGTGCCCTCCCTTGCCCGTGATAATAAAAGGGCCGCGCATTAAGGTCTGCAACCTGCACCCACCCATATATCCCACAATGTAGCGTCCTATCCGCCTTTTATCCTTCCATTCTTAGAGCTCGTACTATTGAGTCTAACATCATCGCGTGGCTTACTACATTCTACCTCGCTCCATTCTCTTTCTCTTACTTTCTATTTGATTATACCCGAATATGGACGAAGTTTAAGGAGGCAGTCATGTTTATCAATTTTCTTACAATGTTCTTAAAATTTTTACCATCTGTTAATGATTTTGTTATTAATTAGCACTGGTCGAAATTTCAGAAAGCTTAGCGTCAACATGCATTTTAATATTTAACTAGTAGGCATGCAATAATAATGAGCATGTGCATAATTTTCGTTTCGTTTATAACTTTTAATCTATGTTCATAACTTTTATTCTTTTCTGTTTATTGTTAAAAAATTTACGAGCTCGGTATTGTTAGGCCATTATGAAAATTACAATTGGTTGCCAGATTTGAAGCTATATTCTGTAAAAATGAATATTTTAACACAGAATAACTGTATATAGATTATGTAAAATAAGAAAAAGAGCAGCTAGACACTTGGAAAATATACTTGTAATAAGTTTACGTCCAATGTTGTTATCTCACAATAGCATGGCAAAAAATGGTTTACATGTAATTATATGTGATTGCACTTGCAATTATATATAAGATTACATGTAATTAAATAAATATTCTTGTCGCGTGTCTTGGCATGTAATTATAAGTGATTATTGTTATTATTATTGTATATCCATGGTCGAAGTTCAAGTGAATTTTGTGGCGGTAATTTTTTACCTGTATGCATTATGTTCGTTCAAACCATGTTTTTACCGTAGCCAGGAGGACGAGATATCTCCTTCTGACATTTTTCGCCATATTTTTTAAACTGGTACACTTTTAGAGTATCTACGACCACGCAAATTAAAGCTGACAATTTACTCTTTATGATAAGCTTGATTCAACTTTCGATTTTTATGCAACCCCCAAAAACATAAAGAGAGATGTTATCCAATTTTCGAACATGTAAAATGGAAATATGCATTCGGGAATGGAAAACTTGGGTATAACGCTTAAACAGTGGGGTTAAATCTGGTTCCCTATAATCATGATGCATATATACTCCTCTCGTACATTTTGAGAATGTAGAAGGTGAAGTGCGTGTGCATGTAATTATGTATTGTCAAGAATATTTGTGTTATACTATGTAATTGCATTAACCATCTAATGCCAAGACATACAAATCGTTGGTATAAGTAAAACATCTGAAAAATATTTAGAAATGTGGTTCAGTTATCTATGAATGCCTTTTTCTCGGCTTCTATGCGTCAAAAATGACTTAGGCCCCTCTTATGAGTTTAAAATGGTCTACTTCGACCTAATGGACGTATTTATTTTACAGAATTTTAAGTTTATCATATAAAAATTTAAGAAAATCGAAAAAATGTTATTTGTCCTGGACGAAACGCTGGGCGTTAGCGGGTTAAGGTACATACATACTAACTAGAAGCTTTAAAATAACATGAAATACAGGTATAATAAAATCTCATCACATATCTTCCTATATTAAGAACATTATTTCTCCGCTTCCGCCGCCGCCGCCATGTCAGGAATTCGCGCTCTACGCCCCCCCCCCTCCCCCCAACTTCTCCTTCTAATTGTACTTATTTACGTTATATTGACGTAAGCCAATAACCCAAGAATAATACTTTGATTATTGGGTTATTGAGTTATTGGGTTGTTGGGTTATTTGGTTATGATTAATGAATCATGTATATTTTCTAATTATGGACACCCTGTATATGCCCTTATTTTGAAAATCCCGTAATATATGTCAAAATTATGGACACCCTGAATATTGTCCCTACTATGAACAGATACCCTGAATATATGTCCCTATGTCTCTATTCTATTCAAGATGAATCCTTATCTTATCTAATCTGTACACTGTACGTATTTTTCAATATTGATCGACCAGTATATGTATGTTTCAATATTGGAAACTGTTGTGTCGGGATTATGAGTATCATATATATGATCCAATTATATGCACATCTTATAACTCTGTTATACGTTCTAATTATTGAAACATAACATATGTTGCCATTACGAATACGTTCTATCTTGATATAGTCCAAATCGGAAGTCATCCAGGGATTCATAATATTTATTTCCAATCTGGACCAGATTCCTGGATGACTCCTGATCCAGACTAGAAGTTGTTCAGGAATGCAGGATGATATTTTCTTATGGTTCAGTCAGGAATCCAGGAATTTGTGATATTTACTTAAAATGCAAACCGAAAGTCCAGAAATACATGATATTTAATTCCAATATGAACAATTTTGCCACGATTTATGATCTACAGCATTAAGGGGTTGGTGCACGAAGCGCCTAGTATTTACATAATAACATGTATAATAATCCGGGAAAACAATATTCCGTTTTAAATTGAATGATGTATTGAATGTAGTTTATAGAGTTATTTTGTAAATTATCGAGTCGAGAATAACTACAAAAGATCTAAGTTTATATAGATATATTTGTTTATTGTATAGATATATTTTTGAGACAAAAGAAGGTTTGTTTCTGTCAATCGTCACCAAGGTATTGCTCTTTTCTGACGCTGCAGAATACATTGGAACTTATCACTAGATATTTTGAGGAGGAGCATATTTTACGTTATTCACCCTATTGGTCAGCGATCGATGTGGGTGGTACGTCGCGAGAGTCCATCTCCGGTTCTGGGAATAAAACAGCGCGTGGCCCAGTACCCCTAATAAACGCATTTGCGCTCCTGCTTAATCCGCGTCCCATGAAAGAACGAAAGCATAATCCGGTCATGTTGTTCTTGCTCGACGACGTCTATATTTTAGGGTCCACGAGAACATTTGACACCCATATGCGCGTATCTCTACAGACTGCAGATACGCGATTTTTCAATAAGACGAATGGCTGTATTTGACGACGATGTATTTTTAGGCTCGATTTTATATGTGGACAGATGCACGCGGCTGTGGAATGTACAAAACGAATTCTTAATATACAAAATATGAATATAATTATAAACGAATATGTAAAGCGTATATGAATATTTGCAGAATAAGCTTGATTTTCTTCTCGATTGTTTGAGTACCTATCGAATAAATGATGAATAATAGTGGTCAAATAATAATAATACTAGAAATTAATTACAACTTATAAAACGGCGCATAAATTAACTATATTTACGGGTTATCAAAAGATAATGAAAATAAAGTATCAAATATTATTCTATACAGTAGAAATACATCTATAAATAAGTATACAAAATACGCGCGAGCGTACAGTATACATACAATATATGTGTATATATACTCATTTTAGCTTTTCAATAATTATTTTTATATTTGGCTGGCAACCGGGATTTTTCGATAAATAATCAGAATCTATAAATAAAGTGCTACGATTTCCTGGTAGTTTTATAAAGAAATCATGGTTTTTCTAGTACTTATAGGCATAAATGCGAATTTTGCCATAAGATTCTATGTTGAAAGTTCTGATTTCAAACATTTCTTTTCTCTTCAGTTTACCTTACAACCTTATACCTAACCAAAAATTCAATAGTATGCTTAAAACGCACACTTTCAGTTTAATTTTTATTTTTTGTTAATGTTGAATTTTGAAAAAACGACGATATAACTATGGATTTTGGCACTCTCTCTCTCTCTCTCTGACTCTCTCTCTCTCGCTCTTGCGCTCTCATCGCATCGACAGCTCGAAATCCGGAAAATTTGGCTTAGCGTGTTTGCGGGAGCCCGAGTAGAGCCGAGAGGCCGGCGCAACGGCGCGCGAGCCTGGAAGTGAGCGAAATTAGTCAGCTCCCTTGGCACGCGGCGTGCCCTCGCACCGGCACCGGTTGAATAGATTGCTCCGCTTTCATTGTGTGGCGCGCGAGGATTATATATGTATAATACACTTTGAGGTAGAGCGCTGTGAGAACGGATCGTGAATTTCCGCATGTAATTTTTCATTTTTTTGCCTTTGCTTTTGGAGACAAGTCGAAAGAGGATTGATTTCTAGTTCATGATGGAGAAGTGGTTCTTTGAAAAAAACATTTATGTTAAAATTGTTGTATAAAATTTTAGTGATATATTAGAGTGTTTTATACGAGCGTTTTGTATTTAATAAGTTGTCAATACTGCAGGGGCGGAGGTTGCACTAGTGCAACATTCAGTTATTTCGATACTTTTGAATCTTCGCATGATAAACTTGAAATTTTACACACTAAATAAATCTATGGATCTGATCAAACTGGGCTACTCCACATGTTGTAAAGAGGTTCTAAGTTATCTTATATTCAAATAAAATCTAAAAGAAATAAATATATTTAATTCTTTATTGCAATAATCGATTGGAAAGTGATCATAAATCATCCCTATAAATTATTTCAAAATTGTTTTCTAGCGGTGTGATTGTCGCGTCCTTAGAGGGTTAAATAAAAGATTACGCTCCTAAAAAAGTTTCCATTTTTATAATTTTTAATTTTCTTACTCATTTCTTTAGCAATATTGTATTGGTGATATCCATATATACGCAATAAGGGTGACGATTCTAAAAAATATAATGAATGGAAAAATAGAATTCTTTAAGATTGGTAATGCTAATAATGCTTAAATTAATTATTAAAAATGTTGGCGTACCTTATCAATAAATACCAGACTACTTCATCTGTTAAAATTTTAAACGGATTCAAAACTATATTTACTGACGTATGATACCCAAATTTAATGCTATGACTTCATCTTATTACTGTATGCAACTGTCCATGAGCAACTGCACACTCTAAATAAATACATGCACTAAAAAAGTCGAATTTTTATTTTTAAAAAAAATGATAGTATAATCTTGCATTCTATTGTTAGTTGCATGTTAGGATTTTACAAATAAGGCAGTGTGTCGTGTTTCTTTATGATTTATTCTGACGTTGACATCGTAAAATTTTGAGAATGCTGCTGTAATCTACAAACATTCAGTTTCAACGGAATATAACAAAATTATTTACGAGAAAATTATTTTTTGCCCGGCGTTACGTGCACACGATTGCATTTTATGAAACGAAGATTTAAGTAATCGTAATATAAATAATGATGAGTGGAAAATATCTAATTTTACAAGTATTACATAAAAACGCAAATATTCGCATAGATTTTTCGTATGTAAAAGTGAGATGTTACTAATCGAATTTATGTGTTTGTACAATCTTCGACTATATTTACGTTCCAAGTTGAAGTCAAAATAAATTCACTAGCCAATTTTGTTTACTGCTGCGGATTGAGGTAAAAAGCGAATAGTGACGGAAACGGTACTATAGTATTTACTGATGCGATTTCAAGACTGCGTAAACAATGTTTACTGCAATAAGTATCAATTAAATTTAATAAGGTTTAGGTATTTCATCTGTAGGTTTATAGTATTATTATTATTATTATTTAAAACAAGAATGAAATATATATATTTTTTTTTATTTAATTCATTATAAATTCATTCATTATAAATCGAAAAATATGAGTAATTCTACAATGATTATGCAGAAAATAATAATGGTGCGCAGAAAGCCAAGTACACTCGTTTAAAATATAAGTCCATTTCGTGTATATTTTGTATCATTAATTTTATTTATTTATTTATGTATTTATTTATTACAGGAATACCGTTGCTCTTTTAAGAGAATTATACATTCTTTTTAATTACCTCAAATGAAACCTGTATAAAAGGTTCCAGATGTTCATAGTACATAACAGTCAATTTATACTCGATCAAATCGAAATATCTAAAAGTAAATTACTGTACAAATTATCTTGACATAATTTCAAAGACTTGGCAGCGGTTTTCTTTTCAAATATTTTCCATCCTATGTTTTTGAGATACAACTGTAGAAAAAATATGATGTTTTCCTATACTACGAGAGAAAGGAATTGGGTTATCCATAATTTTGGGTCATAAAAGATGAATATCCTGAGAAAAAGGCGTATACATGCATACACTCACATACACCCACACGCACACACACACGCGCACATGCACATTCCCGCGCACACGCCTACGCACACGCACACATATACACACACACACATACACACACACAAACACACACAAATCCATTGATTACAATTAAATAATGTCCCAAAACAAGTTTCTAACACTTTATTTACAAATTTTTATTTTGCTATTACAAAGCCTCCTCTTTGGGGAAGCAATTAAATGCCTATGCAGGATGATATTAATAAGTTCTGTGCCAATTCAAGAAGAGAAAAATTAATTTTTGTTTTAACGAAAATGAGCAATTTTCAAAACGTCACTTGCTCATAGCATTTTGAGAAAAACCACTGAAAAAAACTGAATTACTTCCTTGTTTGGCCAACAAAAGAAACTGTTGATAGAATTTAAAAAATCGTCTTGTACTTCCTTAAAACAACTAATTTTTATTTGATTTATGAAAGTGCTTAAGAAATCACATTTTTTGATAATGACTGATGGTTAAAATGAGATAAGAAGACAAAAATTCAAATGGAATTAACAGATTATGTTCTACATTATACTAAGGTATATTTTAAAAGTTTCTTAAAACACGTTTAAAGCTTCAATTTTGTTCAGTGAAAATTATTATACTTAAATGCGTATAAATTTATTAAAACATCGAGTTTAGATGTCAGATATGTTTAAAAACATTCTTACAATTACAAATATTATGATAATTCAATAAATAATTTTTTGATATTTTGGCCAAAAAACACCAGAGTCCTTAATAGCATTTATAAGAGAAGCCGTAAAAACTAACAGTTTAGTAAAAATCGCCCATATATAAACCACGCTATACAACTTTGGTGAAAATTTGTTAATAAATGTTAAAATTTGTTCAGAACGACGATTTTGGTCATCCAGAATCCACCACATTGACTAATTTAAATAAAAATGCAAGTGAGGTTCTCTATATACATATAACAAACTTATAATAAATTATTGAGATAAATACTCAACAGATTCATTCGCACCAGAGAAACAGAACGATAAATACATTCTCAATCCATCAAACTCTCACTCCGCAACACCGCTCGTATAGACGGCAAAACCACCCGCCTGTAGAAGCACAGTATCATCATCATCGCGTACGCATCGTCGCAGAACGTCGAGCTCCCGTCAACCCCAGCGCGCCGCACTGCTCTCTCACTGTGCAATCTCCTCGCTCTTGCTCGAAGATGCTCGCGGTGCGTGCGGCCGCGTGTTTTTATTTTGGTGGAAGGCCGAGAGAGCCCGAGACGTACGGCGTCTCGCTTCCTGGCTCCCGCAGAGCTCCCATTGTGCGCGCGCACCAGGTTTAAATATATATTTTACGCGAGCGAGGCGCGGGGGACAGATTCTAGGCCTTCGAATCGGCCGATTAGCCGCGGCTCGCACTTGCAGCACTCGCCAAAAGGAAGCGGGGATATATAAGCGTTGTGCTGGTTGCGAAAAACGCGCGGAAAGCGGGGAGTGCATACGTGCGTATGGTCATACGCATGGTGACAGCTGGGGTAGTTGTGACGTGCGTGCGGACTGTGTGTTGCGGGAAGTTAAATTTTTAAAATGGGGAATTAGAACATTTGTTATATAGATCATTGTATTTTAAAAAATATAAAGGTAATCATTAGTTTTTGCAATATTCACGCTTTTGGAGTGTCTTTTCATACATTCAATATAATAGAGCAGATAAAATAAGTTTTATTTGTAATAATTTAAAATCAATAGCTACATTATTAATTAGTTTACCTATTCAATTAAACTTTTTTGAGCTTTTGACTTTGATTCTTAAAAATTCTTTGAATTTTTAATTACACTGTATACGAATTGAATTTCAGTTGTATGTAAAAATTCAATTAGAAATGTTTTATAATGAGAGTGACTTTGCTATTAATTAAAGGAGAAAACTACTCTTGCTCCTCGAAAAAAAGTGTCCCTTTAAAGATTTTTGATGAATAATAATGAGATAAGTGAAAAATCTGTTTGAATACGTCCGATATTATACACAATTCGGTAAAATAAGTAGATATTCCCGAGTACGGTTAGACTTTATTTAATGCTTTAAATGGAACAACTCAATAAATATTATTGTCTTCAGCTTTCCGCGCACTTATGGTGGTTTTGGTATACATAAAATTACTCAAAAAGTCGATTTCTTTTATTGGGATATATTACAGTTTATAATCAAATGAATACTGTGAGACGACATAGATATTATAACTCTAAAACTTAATAATGTTATAATGATTTTAATAAATTAATTAACATTATGTAGCACAGAAAATAAAAATTTTAAATGCATTTTTCTTGACATACATTTTTTTATATTCATGATGCTCCATGCGCAGTATGAACATAAAATGTATGCTCCATGCGCAGTACATTTTTACGTTTTTTCTAAATGTCTTTTGTTATGCCTGATACTAAAATAAAAAAAATTTTCTTGAAAATGAAAACCATACAATATTTTTATTTTTGTGTCAAAAATATAAAAAAATATCATAGAATAGTCTTTAACAAAATTGTATGCGCATGGAACGCAATGAAAAACGTCTACTTCGTTCTTTTCCCGTTCTGGTCCCAAATAACTTTCTGATATGCTAATATTTAACATACTTCAAAATTTAGAGCGTTGTTTCGGAAGCTGGTAGAATTTGATTTCTTGGGCATTTTCTGATTCATATATTGAGCTTTAAACGATGGTGTTGGTAATATAAGTTCCCTCAATGGGACCGCCATAGCCATCCTCCTTTCGAAAATTATCATATTTTTTAATTGCATTACTTACTGGTATAGGTACACTCGACAGAACAAACAAATGTTTTTATTGATTATGTCAGTCATCCGGTGTTTATTAGGTTTTAGACACACCGGATGACCGAGAGCATTAATGAAAACAAAAAGTTGAGTTGAAATAACGAAAAATACAATGTAGGAATCTGCATTTGGCTTCGACATCCGCTTAAGACGTACCCCATAAAGACCCACAAATCTATTTTCCATGTCGTTTATTATTTAATTAATTTATTATATACCCACAATAAATTGTCAAAACTACCGTATAAAATCTCGTAAGCCAGAGTAATTTTACCCATCAATCAAAATTTCGAAATATTTTTCTCTTTACTTCTTAATCTACTCTCAGAGCTAACAGTCTCGAGACTGACCCGTGAGACTCGAGCGACAGTCTCACCGCCACCGTTCCTCGGTAAAAAGCCGTGAAAATAATATAGCGGGGGGAGTGGACTCGAAGGCACGCGCTCGCGCCCTGTTACTGCCAAAGTTATGGGCGCGCGATATATGCATACAACCCAGTCTGGAGCACTGCACCGCACGCGAATTCGCATGCCGAGGAATTAGCGCACGCCGCTCTTGTTTGTACGTGGGCGCATGCACCTCGCGTAGAATATGCTGTTCCGCGAGATTTTTAGCATACGCGAGCCATGAAACTTCTTTGCAGATTACTGCACCGATACGATATGCGAAAATTTTGCAAACTTACCATACGGTACAGGCTCAGTTGGTGAACAGGTGTGGATTTTTATTTTTGATAAAAACCTTGCGGGGATTTTGGATTTCGCTTTAGGCTCGTTATTAATCTGCACGTTCAAATGCGACAGCGCTATTGGCAATGGCATTGCGGTCTTAAATTAGAAACGTGACCGTTACGTTAACAAGATATTTTCACTAATATTTTATGAAAGCAGATAGGACAAGTTTATAATTCGTATTTTTTTTAGTATTTTTTTTGCGCTTGCATGATTTAAAAATGCTACTTTATCTATACTTTAATACTTCTTTCAGTCTTGTTGTCATGCACTACATCAGCGCGTAAGTAGATAATGTCGCGGTACGCCAGACGCCGTTCAAGTTAATGAAGCCATCGTTGCACTCCAAGTTTTCAAAGCAGCTTAAAGCGTAAGCCCGGAAAACATCAATAAACACCCCGCGTGTCAAACTGCATCAACCAACGCATCATTCCCGAGATCGCGTTCGAATTATCGCGAGATACACAGGCACGGTCAACACACACACACATATTAACCGTCAAAGCCCGCGATCCGCGCAAACATTTGTTTTCTCTCTAACGTGTGCAACATCCATTTATATTTCGTCCTCTCGCGCGAACTCAATATCGCCCAGCACTAGCTCTGCCCAGCCGTAAACAAATAGAACGTCATCGGCATCACTTATGCCAGTTCTATATATCGCGATGTGTGTATATTACCTGTGTATGCTCTATTCTGTACATATCGCTTTCACATCGATCCTTGGGCTTGGGCCGTAACCTCCGGCTTTTTTATGCCTTGTGGAGCCTATTTCAGGAGTGTGCTCTCCGAAATCTCGAGTTTGAATTTGAAAAGTTTTCCGACAAGGTAAGAACGTTTAAATACGGACTTCTCGAATATTCGAGGTAGAGAGTGCATATACTGCATGTACATGTACCTACTTATACGTGTATATGCATATTTCTCATTCTAAAATTAATTTTTTTAAATATTTTTTTTAGCATAACATGTTACAATATTATTGTCGCGAATCTAGTTCCGATCAGCTTAAAGTAATTCCTGATCAGCTTTTGTTTCCATAAAAGTAAATTTTACGCAATCTTTTTAGACTTTAATT
The DNA here is from genome assembly GCA_949152435.1 of Gastracanthus pulcherrimus. Taxonomy (NCBI): domain Eukaryota; kingdom Metazoa; phylum Arthropoda; class Insecta; order Hymenoptera; family Pteromalidae; genus Gastracanthus; species Gastracanthus pulcherrimus. Next base: position 7,585,510 of record OX424576.1, on the reverse strand, counting down.
ACATATTTTTAGATTTCAAATAATCAATAATTATTCTTGAACTATAAGACGCTTTAAGACAATATAGATGTAAAATATAATTTATGTAAAGTATTAGATCTTGATCAGGAACTGAATCTATGTATCTAATCTCCTAAAGATGGCTGAACATTTATATTGAAAATCAATTTTTCTAAATGATAGGTTAAGGTAGCAACTCCATATTTAAATTTACCGCCAAATATTCTTCCATATCTTCGATAAGATTCCAAGTGTGTTACAAAACACGTATAATATTCAAACTGCGAAAACGCCGTTCTCTAAATTTCAAGCCAATAAATAGTACCTACCGGAAGGGAAAATTCTGTCTGGGTCAAGTCTATCAGACACGGCTACTCTCGCGATTTTCAGGCGCATGATCCTTTACGTGCTTGTTCGATGGTCGATCGTGTGATTTCAACTGCGGCTAGTGTAACGACTGCGCTGGACATCGCTACGATGGCATGCTGACACATAACTTTAACGAAAAACTCACTTCGTTTAAATTTGTCCCTAAAATAACGTAGAGTATGCACACTACACTTTTTTATCTCGAAGATCAATTGCCAAAATGAATACTATTAAAAACTAGCTTGATCGATAACAACAAAAATATCATACAAAACTTTGTTCAAAGTATAAAACAAATACTTAAAAAGTGCAAACTCCCTTCTCCACACCTAAATACTTAAATCATCACTTGCAAATAAAAACTACACTATAATCACACGTTGCAACTGCACTCCTCGTATCCACAAAACCTTGAGCCGCATCGCCGACTTTCCGCTTCAACGCAGCTTTAAGAGAAGCCGAAGGCTCGCGAGAGCGCACCGCGCGATAGCAAAGAAAAGAAAAAGGAGACGCGCGGGAGACCGATGCCGATGCACACCACGCTGGTCGCTCGTTGGCGAACAACTAAGCTGCCGCCGATGGGGCTTTGTGTGACGCGGCCGAGGCGCGAGCTTTCGGGCCTCGGCCGTCTTCCGCGTGTGTGTGTGTGTGTGTGTGTGTGAGTGCTGGCGCGTTCACCTGACCGAAGGCGCGCGCTTCGCGGAGCCGAAGGTTGCGCCGCGCGCCGCAGGTCGATCTTTCTCGCGGCGTGTGCGAGCTTTTCGCAGATCTTTCTTTTTTTTCTTTTTTAACGGGTTGGGATTGATCGAGGAGGAGTTTCGTGGATTTTTGAGGGAGAACGAGAGCGTTTTTTGTGACGATTGGTGATTTTGGGAGCAGTTTGGGATCTGCTCGATGTCGAAGTTTGACGCTTCAAGAAAGTTATAGCTGGGTGGAGGGGAAAGATTTACAGTAGATGGCCTAACAAGATTAACTATTTTTCGAATAAATCTTGGAGTAAATATCGTCTAAAGTATATTTTGAAAAGAACTAAGAATTTTATTTTTCAGACACTTTCAAGGTACTTAAATTACACACAAAAGTTACTAGTGTCGAGTTTTTAACGCTCGCCTTAGCCACAATTAAATCAGCGATCACAAGAATAAGATAAGGAAAACTTTCCGCAATTTCAACTATTTATTTACTCATAATAAAAAATTGGTGTACAACTATGGCTTTAAGAGTCAATGTTTACAAATCCGTTAATCATATTTTTCAATTGGGTATTCGCATGAAAAATTTTTTCGTTGCGGTATCCAGGATTTGGATAAATAACATAAGCCGACGCTTCATTTATTTCGAATTTAAAAAAAAATGGCTTCCAAGGAAGTTATAGACTAAAAGACTATCCTAAATACATTCCTTTGAATGATGTCACACTCATAGGTATAACATCAGTAGGTACCGCTGCATCAATGTGACGTCATCAGGATGTTTGAAGCTCTGTAACTTCAGTAATAAGTGGTAAATTGTGCACATTGGAAAAGTACAAAGAAAGTAGTATATAATCTATCGAATCAAGCCATAAAAAAATTCATGCAAATACTCAATTCCAAGATAGTAGATCAAACGTAATACATATACAAACAATTTATAAAATTATAATTAAAAGCCTGGTAAAGCGATGTCTAACGTGCAAAATCGAAAACCTTATATATTTAAGATGTATAAAAAGATTTACAATCCTAATAAAAACTTTTTTTTCCATTCGCGAATATACTGCAAAATTGGCTCACATTTTTGAATTCCATTCCAAATATCTTAAAACTCATTGACAAACCTGCAGTGCCTCCCACACTTTCTTATAGCGTACACGCCGAAATAGAGTAATGCCTTTTCATTTCGACCACCCCTACCAACATTTTACTCTGCAAGCTCTCTTCCTCGCTCTCCCTCACACACACATACACACACACCCACACACACACACACATCCACACACACACACACACACACACACACACAAACACACACACACACACATACACATACACACATACATATACACATACACACGCACACACACAGAGACACACACACACTATTTTTTTCTTTTTCTTCCTGCCAAGGGAGGAGAGACATGCGTGCGGCCGCGACGGCTCTCGCGCTCTAGTGCGGGCAGACGCCCAAGTGTTTAAAAAGGCTCGAATGTCAAGCTCAGGTGTAGGTATAACGCATAGACAAACACACACACACACACACAAACACACAGACACACAGACACTCACACATACTTGGCGGGAGCTCGCTTAGCAACTATGTCTCTCTCTTTTTCTCTAGTTAAGAGAGGCTCGAGAGACGGCGATGGCTTCGGTGATTTATGTACAGTGGACCAAAGCGACATCGTCGTCGTCGTAGTGTACGGCGGCCGTCACCGAGACACCTGCACGAACGACGGAGAAGGAGATAGTAAAACAGAGAGGGAGAGAGGAAGATAGAGATGGGCGATTTATGTACGTTAGCTACTTTCTGGGCTGACCGGCTTCGGCATGCATCTACTTACATACTTGCATATACTGGCCCTTCGACTCGAATGCGGTAGCGCTTGATTTCACGAGTCATCGAGGCGTATCAAGGGGGAATACTATTATGCCTACACGCTAAAATTGTACGAGCAAAATGTTCACTATTTTGAACTGAAACTCCACAAAGCTTTTCTCGAGTGAATTTTCACTCAATTTGTTTCTTAACTGAAGAGTGCATGCTATTTCTCTCTTCAATTAAGTAAAAACTGCATTCAAATTAGTGATTGTAATCACTAAACCCTATCTACATTATATTAATATTCCAAATAATCATGAAATTCAGTTTTTCATCAATTTTTTAGCACTTCCGTAATTTTGAATCGTTTTTGTGTTGCAATTTATTTTCTTTTATTATGTTGTATTAATTTATTATAAAAAGACGTGTGGAGCTAACATATTTATTACGTTTTTATTGTTTTAAACTCTTTTTATCTCTCTATTTTGTGGTTTCTGATGTCTTTCTCCCATATTTTTTAACTATATCTTAATTATCTCGAAGGGGTTATAATTTTTTTATGTTTTTTGTGTTTCATTTTGTTCTGTTTTATGCTCACTATATTCCTGTAATAAAATATATTTTGCTAGCATATTTTATGGTTTTATTACGTTTTGTATTTGGTCTAAGTATGGCTTCTTATATTCAATTGTGGCTTCTGATCATATTTCTACATTTCTTTTATAGTATTTCTATATATTATTTCGACGTGGGTACTTTTTCTTATTGTTTTTTGTGTTTTATTTTGTTCTTTTTTGTGGTCATTTTTTCCTTACATAGTTAAAAATGTTCTTCTAGCACATTTTAATGTTTTTAATGCGTCTTTTATGTTATCTGATTCCGACTTTTCATGTTTTTCCTTCAGTTTTTCTTAAGTATTTCTTTATTAT